>KE505928.1:173799-192409 GCA_000441515.1 Elaeis oleifera | reverse complement strand
CGGCAGTCCTCCGTCGCCTCGGATCTCGTGCCGATTTGAAAAGCTCGTGTCTCCTCCATCCGAGCTCTATTTGGGATGATCTTGATCTCGTTGGACTCCGTTTTTCGCCGCAAACCTCGCTGTGGACTCAATGTGGGCTGAATCTCGAGACATCAAATCCTAACAAATTGTATCAAGAGAGGTTGTGGGGTTTTATATGCTGAGGTAACTTTCTTTGAAACCATTGCAGTAGCCGGCTCTAATAAGAATTTGTGCATAAGCTAGCTTTGTGATGTTTTGTGATTGCTTTTGTGATAGGTCCTTTTTGCTTGTATCCTTATCAAGTTTCGGTATAAGGTGCACGCGTTGATGCATATATAAAATATATGGATCTAGGCACCTCAAAATTGAAGCACCATTGAAAAGGAAGGAATTAAAAAATCATTTTCATCATCCACTGTCTTAAGAAGTCATAGTAATAGTTCTGACTTATGATATTTATTTTGCAGTTAATAAAACTATAGCTTTACCTATTTTATTTGGTTTATACTCTGATCGCCACTGTATCTTGATGGACTCAGAATTGCAATAATTAAGAGTAGTTAATATGGTTTGAGATTCTTTAATTTGTGACTTAAGTTGGAACCTTTATAACTTGTTAAAGTAGTTTTGTTCAAAATCCATCTTTTATATGGTTAAAATGATTTTGTCTAAAATCCTTAATTTGTACCTATATATTGTAACGGATCTGATCTTTGAATATTGAATTTTATCTAAATAAATGTACATATTCTGGTACTTCTCTTTTACAAATCAGCAGTTTTGCTGATCTTATTCCTTTTTGAAGTTTCCAGAATTTTTATCAGTTTACTGGTGTTTCCTTGCTTCATATAAGAACTTTTTTTCTAAGAAAGCTTCTTATGAACTTTCAGCACTTGAAGGATACCATTTTCCTTGAAGTAGATCATGTATTCTATGTTGGAAATGATTGTTGACATGCTTTTGTTACTCAATGTGACATGTTTCTACAAATTGTTATTCAATCAAGAGTCCATGACATGATCAAGTGCATTTCCACAATCATTTAATCCTTTGTATAGAAGTTTGCTATATATATATGATCTTCAGCTTGTTAAGTTGAAAATTTTCATTCGAAGAATCAACTCCCAACTCATATTGAATAATATGTTATTTATTTATTTCTTTTGTTGTACAAAATGAAATAATCAAATTCATATTTTTGCCTTGTTTCTTTTTCCTTTTTCCTATTCTCGGTTGATGATTTAGGAGTCAAATTGCTAATTAGTTGTGGATATGAACGGTTTTAGCAATGTTTGAATTATGTTTTCTCACAAATTGTTAGCTTTTTACTGTTTCTTAATTTGAATAGCTACCTTAGTCATGCACCTATATTCTGCTTGTTAATTAATGCCATATACTTTTCATTCATATTTTTGCATTGAAGGATCCATCTAGCATTTTAGAGTGAAAAAAATTAAACTCTATATGGACATCTTGAACTTTCGACCTTATCCACTTTCTTAATTCAGAAGTTTTAGATTAAAAAAGGTCAAGTTTGCAATCAACAGTCCTATCTTGACGTAAAAAGTCAGTAATTTCTGTCATATATATAATACATATTTCTCGCTTCCCATATATACAATGCAAATCTCACACTCATATTTTCATACACTGCACCGGATCCTCCTAAAACATAATCTAGAATTAGATCTTTATCTAAATGGATCAAAATATATTATTGGACAGTAATTTAGTAATTAAATCTTTATAAATCAAATTTTGTTCTTTCCTTTAAATATCGATTAACCGAGAGGTATATAACTCACTTTTATTTTATTACATACAGATAATCACACGACTCTTGTGTGAGTACAATCTATAAAGTCAGAAATAAAAGATCCTATAGGACCCATGGGCATGTCTCACTCTGTCATCGGTCCAGTCTCTAGTATGCTCAGCAATGTAAGAAGCAACCCAATCTGTTGCTTTGTTCACCTCTTAGAAGACATGCTGAACAGACACCATGGCAAACTCTCGAAGGGATGTCTAGATATCATGGACAAATGGATGGGCCTCCAACTATCTCGTGTCGTCTTGGAATCAGTTGATAATGATCGTCGAATCTCCCTCAATGCAGATCCTCTCTATCTGTAACTCCTATTTGGCATAGATCATACCGCCTAGATAGCTTAAAGCTCAGCTCCCGAGATGGATGGCTCAAAAGATATGATTCCTCTGCCGCGAGTAGTCTGGCATCAAGATCTCGGATGACAAAGATAGCATCACCCCTGCCATCCTTAAACACTCACAACCAATACATAGCTCTCTCTAGCACCCGATGTGTAAGTATCACCTTAGCATTGAAGATCAGATTGTTTTTGAAAATCCAAACCTGATAAGTGACATACACTATCCTCCCCTTAGGTATAAGTCGACCCCTTAGCCGTGCTCCGACAAATTGCATTCAGGAAGGGGTCCAGCCAGGGGCCATCGCTTACGTCCCAAGGCTAGTCCTCACTCCAAATAAGCCTTACTCTCGAACAATGCAGGAGGGTATGCTCCATTGACTCATCTTCTAATCCACAGACCAGACAGAAAATTGGAAGGTCCATACCTCTGTCCCTGAGTAGCATGCATGTCGGAAGTCATTTTCAAACAACCTTCCAAAGAAAGAGCCTCATCCTAAGATGAGCAGCCACCCTTTAGATCCATGCATCTTCGATCTTTCTATGCAGCACCGTCTTGTACATCTTGGAGAGGTCCCTCATGTGGGCCTTCAGATAGCATGAATGGCCTCACACCCTCAAATCTTAGGTCTGATGGATAGGCATCGAGATGATAAGAATCCAATCAATAAGCAAACCACTAAAGAGATGGATAATGTCCTGTGCTCTCCAGCCCTTACCATTGGCAGCTAACAAGTCACAACCCATAGATGGTCGTCCACCTCCATGCTAACATAGGTCGGCTACCTAGAGAGAGGCAATTCAGGCATCCTGGCTCACATCAATTGAAGCCTCATCCCCAATCAACCATCTGACCTGGGCCAGCACTACAGGAGAATGGGTATAAATCTCCCTCGAGATGGAGCAGCCGCGGACAACCTATATGTAGGATCCCTGACTCCATGCCCCATACCCAGCTCTCATCATCCTGCTCCACAAGTTGTGGGGTTGGACAAGGACTCTAACTGCATGCCTGGCAATTATAGCCTCCCTCCTGTCCAATAAGGACTGAATCTCAAGGTCCCATCTCTCACAGTCTAGCAGACCACCTCTCAGAATATGAGATGGAGCCCTCGACAATCGTGTCTCGAGCCCACAAGAAGTTTTAAAAAAGCTGCCTAACCTCCTAAGACAAAAGTCTAGTATCACCATATTTTCCAAGAGATAGATCAAAATGGAGCTCAGAATCGATCTGATGATGGTCATCCTGTCCATCATGAAAAGGGCATTGGCTTGCTAGCTATCGAGGTGATCTTAGATCTGTAGATCTGCTGCTCCATAGACCTACAGTCAGTCCTCCGAAGACACCAACCCATGATGGGAATCCCTAGATAGGTCAGGGTCCCAAACTGCTCCTAAATTCCCAGCTTGTCCTGAATCATCTATTTCACCTGGACCTTCTTTAAAGATAACCATGGACTTCTGCAGATTCACAAGCATGCTGGATAGATGTGTGACAATAGGCCTCACAATGGATCAAAGTACCTTGCTTTTCGGATGGAGGCACGCTAATAAGAAGGCAGCCATCTACAAAAAGGAGGTACAAAAGTGGTTGAGTCTTAGGGGTGGGCCAGTAGGACTCCAACTTTGACTCCTGGACCGTCACTCTCAACACTCGAGATAGAACATCAGCACACAAATAACAAATAGGGAGAGAGGACAACCTTAGTGAAGTCTGACAGTCAAGTGAAAGGATTTCATCAGGGCACCATTAATCAGTATGACAAAGCATGGAGTTTTCATATAGTCCATAATCCAACCGATCTATCTACACTAGAAGCCAAGCTCCTGCATCATCTAGCATAAGAAATGCCAACTCATCTAGTCATAAGCTCGCTCTATGTCCAGCTTGATGCCATAAGGCTATGGCAGACAGGAGCACACTGTAAATATTACTCCTAGATAAGTAGAACATTGTTAGTGATGTAGTAACCACTGACAAAGCATCATGCTCAAGACTGATCAATCAAGGCACAATCGGCTTCAGCCGCTCGACCAAGATCTTAGCACATACTTTATAAAGGGTGGTGCAGATGCTGATTGGTCTAAAGTACCCTAGGATAGACATATTACATTGCTTTGGGATGAGGGTGATCAGTGCCTTCTTCCACTCCTCCGAAATGCCTTTAGAGTTGAAGACCATCTGCATCGCCTCCACCACCTCACCCCAGATAATGGGCAAGTAACAATGGAAGAAGAGTGGTGGAAATCCATCTAACCATGGAGCCTTATCCTCCTCAAGGGACCAGACTGCCCCACGCACCTCCTCAACAGACACCGAACGAGTCAGGGCCCCATTCTCCTGGTTGGAGATGCAGATCATAGGTTGGAGCCCCTGGAATAGGGTGTCCCACCTAGGGCTATCATCTAATGCAATCTGAAGAACTAAAAGATCTGCCCCTTGATCTTCTTGCTGTCATCCACCAATGTACCATCGCTAGCTTCTGCTTAACTACCTAATGTGGTTGGTAGAGCTCTGGATCATCATTGATTGATAGAAGAATCTAGTATTCTGATCACCCTCCTTGATCTACTATACCTAGGATTTTTGCCTCCACATCATCTTCTACTATCTTAGCAAGGAGTGGTGCACCGAGAGCTTGTGATGAAGCTCTCTCAAGTCAGACTCCTAAAGAACCCCCTCTTGGTTGTCTCTTATTTACAATTCCATAATGTCCGCCTATACCCCGTCGATCTGCCTGGAGATATCACCAACCTCAAGATGGTTCTACTAGAGGACCCTATGCCTAGCCAGCTGTAGCTTCTGAGTCATCAGGTATCTTGCATCCCCTTGGATTGGCAACCTCCACATTTCACTGATCAACTCCCATGATCTTAGATAGAAACTTAGAACTTCTTAAATCTAAATGAAGGCCTAAGCATCCATGGGCCATCAGTGAAATAAGAAGTGGACAGTGGTCCAATGCAATCCTTAGAAGATGCTGAACCTGATGTCCTGAAAATCGCTGGAACTAGTCAGTGGTGGCAAGATCTCGATTGATCCTCTCCCAAACTCTGGCCACCCTCTACCAATTATTACACCCAATAAATTTGGGTCCAGAATAACCCAAGTCAATTAGACTCATGTTGCTAATGAACTGCCTGAACTCCCTAGAATCAGTGCATCCACATACTGCTTGCTGTCCATTTTCTCGTGGGACACCACAATATAGTTGAAATCTCCAGCGATAAAGGAAGGAAAGCCCTACGACACCATCCTGCAAATCTTGAATCAAGTCACCTTCCACTCCCTATACTCGATGCTCATATACACTCTGGATAAAAGCCAAGAGTCTCCAATCTACTCCAAAATAACTAAGGCCATCTACTGCTTGCATCCATGGAAAGCATCTATCCTGATCGAGCCGTATCTTCATGTCACCAGGATCCCCCAAATAGGCCCGTAGACTTCATCTCATGCATGCTCCATTCTGTCGGGATCTGCCTTCTGGCATGAGTAAGACTCATCCCTGAAAGTCGAGTCTCAAGTAGAACACATATATTCGGGTAGTGCTATTGGATAATCCTACAAAACATCGATCGGAAGGAGGGTTTCCCACCCCCGAGTGTTCCAAATCAGCAATCTCATTGTGATAGTTGGTGGGAAGGGGTTCCATATTAGTATCCTCCTTAGCCTGAAGGTCTGTCTCAATCCCTACTGTCAATGAGTCTATTGCTGACGGACTCTCCCCTACTCTTTGGATGGCTTGCTTTAGTGGGACCACAATCTCTTCATGGTTCAAGACCTGACCACCCATCAAAGCCTCCATGTGCATCGAACCCTCTCCCCTGGGGTCTTGCTCCATCAAAGGCTCCAACCCCTGCTCATAGAGTGCCCCTACTTGGCTAGGCCCCAAAGTCACTCATCGATTTCTCAAATTGATGTGGAGCCTTCTCCCCTCCCCCAAGATCCTAACTGAGAAAAAGAAGACACTGGAGCCCTCAGAGCTGGCTGCCACCTCTGCTTGAGTCTCCAATAGGGCTGGAGCCTTGCCTCTAGCCCTGTTCTTCTTTCTGGGTCTTTTTTAGATCCACCAGTGCCTCCTTCCCATGTGTTGGGCCTCCAAGGTGCCCGGCCCATATCAAATTTAGGGGGCCAGGCATGCTTGGGCTAGGCTAAGCTTGGCCCCAGGTGCTCCACTAGACCATGACCCAAGCCTAGATGGCTCGCCCGCCACAATGCCTGCAAATGGGACGACGCCCCGTTCCAGCCCAGTGCTAATGGGCTGAACTTGTTGGTGGGTTGGACCATGCCCGGGCTCAAGCCCGACCCATCTCCAGTACCTATCTCAATGCACCCCTCTTTCGATCCAACCATTAATCCGGGCCTAGGTCGAAGGGGCGATCGCTGCTGTGTGATCTTGGCTAGCTTAGTCTAACCATTGGATCCCATTAGTGAGTTCAAAATAAAAGTTAGGGATAAAATTAAGATACTAGAGGAGGAGGAATCACCATATAAAATACAAAATTTCTCCAATGTTTTGCTAGTCAAGTTTATCGATCCATCATTATATGTCTTGAAGTAGAAAAATTACAATTCTCATTCTCCCTAAAATCTTAGAAATTCATTGATAGTTGGAACAAATTTGTAAATCAGGTTGGTTGGTATTTTTTAAAATAATTCTATATATTTCTTCCTTGTCTTTCTATATTGCATGGTCAAAATCAAAATATTTGTTATTTTCCTGATATTTTCCAATATTTTCAATAAAGCTTTCTTGCAGAAAAATTTTATCAATGTTTGCTACCGATGTCAGCAAATTAGTTAAAGACATTAAGGGTGCATCTGGTTACACTTTTTGATTTTTGATTTTTACTTTCTAAAAATATTTTTTTATTTTTGCTATAGAACATAAGTAAAAAGTAAAAAGTTTGTTTGGTAACACCCGCCCCGTCTGGAATGAGTGCCTCTTTCTTCCCTTTCTCCCCACCCTCCTCGATCTTGTGCTCCTACTTACCTGCGACGTCTTCCACTCGAAAGCATCCGAGACCCCCAAGCCCCTCGTCGGCACCACCTGTTGCCCCCTCAAGGACCTCCTCGACCCTGATGCCTTCGAAGCCGCAACCTCCTCCAATGTAGCTGTCGACGGATGCCCTCCCCCATCAAAACCCTAGAGCTCTGCTGCCCCTCCGACCGCCCCAGGGCAAGATCCGAATCAAGGTCGTGATCTGTGAGCACCCTTACCCACCACTGGAGCTTGCCTACCAATTCGCCCCTCCCTCCGGCTATTACTACTCCACGGCTCCTCCCCCTTCAGCCAAAGTGTATTGCGCCTATCCCCTCTGCCTTCGCTCGTCCCTCCTTACGGCCACCCCATACCGTCCCAACCGTCGCCATACCCTTACTGCAACTACTCTGATCCCTATTTTGGGTACTATTCCTCCAATGCCGGATATTACTTCGCACCTTCCACTCCGACCCTACCCTGGCCCGACTATACTATGATCGAGTATAAACATACGGTGGCCCGTCGGCACCTGTGGACTACTCATTCGGCCCTTCTTCTTATGAGAAGAAGGTGAAGGGGGGCAAATTGGGAATGGGGGCCGGCCTGGCAGTTCGGGTGGTGGTCGGAGCCCCGTCGATTGGCGGTGCTCACTAGCTTGGCAGACAGAGAGCCAAAGGGAGGGGAGGGGAGGGGGAGGTGGCAAGCATCAGGATGAGCCGGGATAAGTCAGGAAGAAGCAAAAGTAATTTAAAAGCAAAAATAATTTACTTTCCAAAGAAAGTAATTTTTTTATTTTATTTTTACTTTTGTGGTGTTACCAAATATTACTTTTGATATTTACATTTTAAAATTAAAAGTAAAAAAATATTTTTTAGTGATTAACCAAATGCACCCTAAGGTTGTCCGTCGACTTACTCAACATTGCTGTTCATTTAGGAAGGGATCGAGCATTGATCCATATCGGATCCAAACCTAATAAGTTTTGAGTATGGTATGTCTTTGGACTTGATCTATAAAACCAATAAGTACTAGAAAATATTAAAGACTAGAGCCAAATCTAGCATGTTCCACAGACGGAGAGTTTGAATCAAAATAAAAAAAAGACCCAAATTCTTGTGGATCCAACTACAGATTGTTATTTACTTGGGCCTATGGGAGCTAAGAGAATTCCTACATGAGAAATTCTTGGTGCACCATTGGTGGTGCAGAAATTTGATGTAGACTGCTGCGCCTTATCCGATTAATCCATGTAGTCATCACTTTTCAATGTGCATTTAATACCAGCAGATCGATTTTTTGTTAAAATTTGTATGATGAAAATAACCTACCTTTTAGAAAAAATTATGACATCTTGTGGCATAATATAGCTTAGGATGTCATAATATGGCTTAAGATATCATAATATGAGAGGAATATTTTTATTCAACCACTTTCTAACGTACATTTAATGTCTGCAGGTTGGCTTTTTCGTTTGAAAATTTTGAATGATGAAAATGTCCCTGTTCTTTAGAAAAAAATATGACATCCTGTGCATATTATGGATGCAGGTGTTATAATATAGACATGGAATGTTATAATTTTTCTAAAGGGCAAGGACATTTTCATCATACAAATTTTAAATGAAAAAATCGATCTGCAGGCATTAAATACGCGTTGAAAAGTGGTGATTACATGGACCAATCGGACGAAGTGATGTACTCCACATCGGATTTTCTACACCACCCGCAGTGCACAAAAATTTCGCATTCCTACACATCTCATGTCATAACCTATATCTGCATTCGATTATAGATCATTAGCATAATTTAATAGACTCGGTGATAGCACTACAAGATGCCCAAAAGGGCAACAAGAAAATTGCAATCAAAAATCTTTTTTTTTTAAATTCAAATGAGCTAGTAAATGACCCGCTCTATAGCACAAGAAGTGGTTTGATGGATTGGTTTTGTTGTTCGAAACAATTAGTGATTAGCAATTTTTTCAGCTTGCATGGATCTTAGTTGAGGATAATGAAGAATGGTCATAACAAAGAAATCACCCATAAAATATTTATGCAACTAATAACTTTTCTATTGTTCTAGAAATTTTCTAGCATAACAGTGAGAAAATCCACCACCGATCTATATATAATGAGAACAAAAGAGAGAAGCATGGAGGGGTAAAAAAAAGAAAAGAAACTCCACTTGACGAGTGGCAGTAGTCTAGGAGACCAATTAATTCGTAACAAGTGACAAGATCTAAATGATCGTGGTCTAACTGAAAAGTGCAAAGCCCCTTCTATTTAACTTGGCGAGCCAATTTAACTCAATTTAACCAGCCTATTTAACTCAGTTCAAATAGGAAAACGAGTGGCATCCACATCCAATTAGACTTAGTACCCCAAATACAAGGAGACTTCTTAACCACCCTATTTAACTCAATTCAAATAGGAAAACGAGCACCCAAATACAAGGAGACTTCTTGTCACATCCAATTAGACTTGGTACCCACATCCAATTAGACTTAGTACCCCAAATACAAGGAGACTTCTTTGTCACATCCCTTTCGATGCTATCACAGTTGCTCCTCGAAGCCATACACCGGTGGCTTCTCCTCCATTCTTAACTCCATTCCATGCGATGGTGATATATGGTAGTGATATATGGTAGCAAAATATGATAGTGAATTGTCAAACTCTTTTATTAACTCTGTCTAAATAGGGGTAGCAATTTTTCTGCCCCATTAGGTACCCAAACCGATTTGACCCTAATGAAATCGGTTTTATCCAACCCATATAGTAGATCTAGAGTGGATATGGGTAATATAAAATCTTTCTTAAATCCCACCTGGATATATGTAACTTTTTATATATCCTCTCCTCGTGGCAAAAAAAAAATATTTATATCTAAAAATTTATTATTTTAGTTTTGACCAATTTGATCCATCTAACCTATCCCATCAAACTTTATCAATCTTGCACGTCTCTAAGACTTATTTGCCTCACCCTGGCCCAAGATAAATACGGAGTGTGTACGACTAATGCCTATCCAACTCATGTCCAACCAGTTGCCATTCCTATAACTAATATCCCTTTGAAACCAATTGATAATTTCTTCAGGATTGAGAAGAAAAGAAACAACAATCTACCATCATCCCTCTTAACTTGTTGTCCACCGTCACTAGTGACCACTCTAGCTGGTATGTCCATCGTTGCCAGCGACAATTCTAGCTGGTATTAATGTTCCTTTTCTTTATATACTTAAGTCTTGTAAGAGCTAGCTTCTAAATTTTGATTTTTCTCAGAAAGAGAAAAAGGGGAACCACAGGGAATAATAAGATTTGTGCATAGCATGACGTCAACCACCAAACAAAAATCACATCAAGTTTGGTTTAACATATTCACCTGTTGAATCGCAAGATACTTTATTTTCTTTTCTTAATTCTTTTATTTGCAACTCTTGTTGTATTAAGGAGAAACAAAGAGTTCAAATCCAATCAAGAGAATGCCCTGATGCACAAATTGGAATCCAAGCTAACTTAAAAGCTTATTCCATTAAATTTTTAGCCCAATCATTCATATATGCCCTTCTACTTGTACTTTTTACTAATTAATTAGTTCATATAGAACTAAACTTCACAGTGATCCGGGACACTTTTATCTATTTTCCTGGGAAAGGAACAGAAAAATATCCAAGATGCGTTATCTGCATAATTCTGTGAGGAAATAAATATAGAAGATTAGTTTTCGGATGTTAGATTCCTAGTCATTGAGGTTTTCATGAAGGATTAGGGGCGGCTTAATGGGATGCACAGGCTACTGGTGCTCCTTAGGGTGGCCGTACGTCGATCATAGTTGCATAAAATGGAATTGGATAGAGTTCGATTGCTTTATGATTAACGTTTCACTTCCACGTATCAACAGCTCACAGCGGCGCACCAGATTATTTGCGCATTGCCGTGCATTGAAGGTTTGTCTCCTTCACTGGTATCCATAGCTTACACCTTGACCATCTTCCTCACCAAAATCCGACAGAGGAAACAATAACACCTCCAACATTTATATTGCTTTTGTACCTTAATGTTTATAGAGGAGAAAAGTGTTGAGGATTAAAACTCTATATCATTAGCTTGGGATTTATCCTATTAAATATACATTCAAGAGCTTGTATAAGGTAAATACCAACTCATCCTACAGCAATGCCCAGCCAATACATTCCAAATAGGGACATCCCAAACATTGAGGCATATCTCAAAGAAAGACGTTTAATACCCCCCCTCAAACTGAAGATGTTTCTTGCAGATAAAGTTTGGAGAGAAGATATTGGAAGCGCTCCTGGGAATGTGACTTTGTAAGTGAATCAGCAATTTGATCAGTTGAACAAATATGAGGTAGTTCAATAGCCTGATGCTGATAGTGGCAGCAGGTAAGTGACAGTCAATTTCAATATGTTTGGTGCACTTATGAAAAATGGCATTAAGTATGATTTGGATAGCACTATGGTTGTCACAATAAATGGGTGTTGGAGAGGATAATTGCACATCCATATCATTAAAGAGCCAGTGAAGCCAGACAATCTCAACAGTAGTATGAGCAAGGGCACAATATTCAGCTTTTGCACTAGAATGAGATACAACTGATTGCTTTTTATTTTTCAAGTAATTAGTGAATATCCTAAGAAGATACAATAGTCAATAGTGGAGTGACGATCAGTGACATCTCCAGCCCAGTCAGCATTAAAATAAGTACGAAGAGTGAGATCAAAAGAAAAAAGAGAAGCCCATGATGGAACGTGCCCTTAATATACAGCATAATCCGAAGTACGAAAGCATAGTAAATAGAATGAGGCCCAAATATGAACTAACTGACAACATAAACTGCATAAGAAATATCTGGCCGAGTGATAGTGAGATAGTTGAGACTGCCGACGAGTTGTCGATACCGGAGGGGATCAGCAAGAATTTTGCCATCAGTAGGTCGAAGTTTTAAATTTAGCTTAAGAGGGGTGTTAACAGTCTTATTATCTGTTAGGTCGGCATGAATAAGCAAATCGGATGCATACTTAGCTTGAGAAAAGAAAGACCATTAGACTGATAGTTGACTTCAATGCTAAGAAGAATCGCAATAAGCCAAGATCTTTATTTGAACCACTTATGTAGGTATTGCTTGATATCATGAATGTCTTGAAGGTCACTACCATTAACAACCATATCATCGATATAAAGAAGAAGGAGAACATTCCCATGAGAAGAGCGTCGATAGAATAAGATGGAATCATGAAGGCTCTAGAGAAACCCATAATGAAGAAGAGTGGTTTGAAACTTTCAAACCAAGCGTGAGATGCTTGTTTGAGACCATAAAGTGCATAGTGGAGTTTACAGACTTAAGTAGGCTGATAAGGTAAACCAGGAGGTGGTGTCATATACACTTCTTCAGATAGATCTCCATGAAGAAACACATTCTTGACATCAAATTGATGTAGGGACCATTGTTTGGTGGCAGCTATAGCAAGTAGAGTACGAACAGTGGTCATACAAGCAATAGAAGCAAAAATCTCCTTATAATCGATGCCACACTCTTGCATGAATCTTTTGGCAACAAGACGAGCCTTATAGCACTCAATGGAACCATCAACCTTGGTTTTATCTTATAGACCCATTTATAGCCCATGATCGATTTTCAAGAGGTAGGTCAATCAGGTCCCACGTACTAATTTTCTATAGAGCCTCAAGTTCTTCTATCATAGCATTCTGCCAGGAAGGATTAGATGATGCCTCTTGATAGGACTTGGGTTCTTGGAGTGGCAAAATGATGGACAAGTAACAATGAAAGTCTTTCAAATGAGCTAGTGTCTATGAGAGCAAGTAGGATATCGCTTCTCAGGTGCTGCCAGATTACTAGCAAGAGAATTGTCAGTTGGAGAGACAGTAGACTGGCCAGTTTGTTCATGTTCCTTAGGCAGTGACGCATGATAGGGAAAAGGATAAAGCAGAGGTTTTCTACAGAAAAATAGAGACTTTTTATGAGGTAAGGAGAAAAATAAAATTTTCTCCTAGAAGGTGGCATGCCTAGAAATGCATAATCTTCGTGTTTCAGGATTATAGTATCGGTATCCTTTTTGTTGGATCCCATATCCTAGGAAATACAGATTGCATTTTTCTTGGATACTTTGTCACACTCACACTTGAGAAGAAGAACAAAACAAGTACATCCAAACACATAAAGATGGTCATAGGAAGGAGGAGAATTATAAAGTCATTCAAAGGGTGAGAGATCACAAAGGACATGGGAAGGAAGGTGATTGATCGTATATACTGCAGTGTTCATGGCTTCATCCCAAAATATTTTTGGGACAGAAGAGAAAAGAAGCAAGGTACGAGCGATTTCAATAATATGATAGTATTTTCTTTTGGACACATCATTTTATTGTGGAGTTTTAACACATGATAACTATAAAATGATACCCTAGGATTTAAGGTTCTTGATGAATACTTTGGAAAGATATTCACCATCAGAGTCAGAATGAAAATTTTTATATGTATAGAAAATATGTTTTAATCATTGTGGCAAATTCAATATAAATTTTTAAATATTAGAACGAGCATGCAAAGATAGAGCCATGTGCAGCGAGTGAAATCATCTACAAAAAGAACATAATATCTAGAACCACCGATAAAAGACAAAGGGTTGGGACCCCAGACATCAGAATAAATAAGATCAAAATGGGCAGTGGTAGTAGATTGACTTAAGAAATAAGGTAAAGCAGATTATTTAGATAATTTGTAGTAAACACAGTATGGTTCTTTTATTACAGTGATAGAACCTAACAATCCTTTATTAACTAATTGAGATAATTTTGAAAAGAAAGATGACCGAAATGATTGTGCCAAGACATAAAAGAGGTGTCAGTAGAAAAATAGCAGTGCTAGAGTGAATACCAAAAATATGAGGAATATAAAGCTTA
Source organism: Elaeis oleifera (assembly GCA_000441515.1). NCBI lineage: Eukaryota > Viridiplantae > Streptophyta > Magnoliopsida > Arecales > Arecaceae > Elaeis > Elaeis oleifera. The sequence goes on along the minus strand of KE505928.1, from coordinate 178,294 downwards.
TTCAGGAGAAACAGACGACCAATCTTACGGCTTATCCCAACTTCCTTTCCCATCGAGCAATCCTGCACAACACAGCTAGAAGGAGAAAAATTATTATGAGTCCTTTTTCACAAAGTTGACCAATAGAAATAAGATTCATAGAAAGTTGGGGAGCAAGAAGAATATCAAAAGGGAAGGTTATGAGAATGAATGGTTCCACTATGGCTGGCGGTAATGAATGATTCATTTGCAGTTTGAATATGAGGTAGAGAATGAAGAGGAGAAAAATGTTGGAAAATATTGAAGTTAAAGGTCATATGGTTGGAGGCACTGGAATCAAAGAACCACCTATCCAATGACTTATCTGGTAGAATGGAGGTGTCAGAAGAAGATGAGGCTATAATATTACCAACAGAGAGAGCCTGATGAATTATTGTCCGGATATCATAGATAGTAAGAGATGTAGCTGCTTGTGCTATAGACTCCGACACGACAGTAGCAGCAGCGGAGGATAGGCAATCTCTAGGATCTCGAGTTTTCACTCGCATGTTGTTGGAGTTTGGATGGGGATAATTCCAAACAATATATCTAACTTCTTTACGGTAGATACACTGTGTGGAAGATATGTCTTGAAATCGAGATCCAAGCAGAGGTCAAGAACCAGATTTCCAATTAGGATAATTACGAGCAATATGGCCAATCTTCTTGCATGAGTGGCATTGGATTTGAGACAGACCTTTCGGTTTGACTCGTGTAGCCAAAATGAGAGAACTAATAGGATTGGAGGAGACGATCTTCTTTTAAGTTTCTTCAGCAATCAATTCAAAAAAACAGTGTCAATAGATGGAATAGGAGATCTATATAGAATAGAGGTCCGAACAAATTCAAACTCATCATGAAGAGCCATTAGAACTAAACTAGATGGAACTCTTCATGAAACTGATAATAGAGTTCAGCATCATGGGTTCAATTGGGCTCCATCAGGACAAGTTGATCCCAAATTAGAGATATCTGAGAATAAAAATTAGCTACTGATTGCTCCGATTTTTGCTTGAGATTGTGAATGTCTAGTTCGAGCTTGTATTTGAGGATAAAATTCGTTTGATTGTACCACTTGGCGAGAAAGTCTCAAACCTCCTTTGCAGCGTCGAACTTGCTGAATTGCAGGTTGATAGACGTACTGACAGTATTTGAAATTCTTATCATATCTTGTTGTTATCGATTTTCCATTGAGCAAAAGAGTTGCCAGGTTCTATTGGATATGGAATGTCACAAGTAACATACTTTCAAAGTTCCCATCCTTTTAGGAAAATCTTCAACATGAAGGATCATTGGCTGTAATTGGTCCCATTAAGCTTGACCATAATTGGTTGAGCTACTTCAGTCATTATGAATACAATACTAAACAACACGGTGGAAGGAAGCTGACTTGAATGATTTGAGATTCAGCTCAAATCAACCCAATAAGATAGTGGGGAACCCCAGCTGAACCGATGCTCTTGGTGTGAACCAATGCTCTTAGTGTAAACCAGTTCAGTTGGGCTAGCTCAGATGAGAGGCCTTAGGCAGAGAGGAAGAGTTAGGGGAGGCACTGGATCAGAGATGATTAGAGAAGAGCCGGGGGAAGCACCAGCACATTTGACGGATGGTGTGCATGCTTTCTCATCAACAAAGTAAGAGATGGATCCACAAACGTGGACTTCATGGCATCCTATGCGAGCCTCGATCGGTGGAATGGGTGGCAAGATCTAGCTGACAATGGATGGATTAAGCAGATCTAACATAGGGGGTGGAAGGGTGGGGACTAAGGGGATCCAGCTGGAGATAGAAGGCAGTAAGGGAGGAGTAAAAGGGGGAAGCAGTGGAGATGAGGGCAAAGAGGCGGGAAAGGTGGTGGTGGAGAGAGGTCGGGGGAGGCCAGTTGTGGTTGGAGATTGGGAGGTGGGAGATGGGTGGTCAAGGAGGGAGGCAGTGAGGGAGGGGGCAAAGGGGGAAAGCAATGGGGGTGAAGGGCAGAGGGGCACGGGTTCGCTAGGGCTAGGGAAGGGAAGGCGGACGGAGGGTGCGAGGGCCCAGGGCTGGGAGGGAAGGTGAGGGGTTGGTGGCACCAGAGCTGAAAAAGGGAGGCAGGTTGGTGGCATCAGAGCTGGGGAGGAAGGGAGGCAGTTTGGTGGTCGCACAGAGTCGGATGCAGCGCAGACGGCTGGTGCGGCGCAAATGACGGGTGCGAGATTGGGAAGGTAAGGGGTGGAGGGAAATGGAAAATAATAGAGATGGTTATGGCTCTGATACCATGTTGAGGATTAAAACTCTATATCATTAGCTTGGGCTTTACCTCATTAAATATACATTCAAGGGCTTGTACAAGATAAATACAGAAGGAACATAAGTAGTGCTATGTATGCAATTTAAATTTTATATAGCGGAAGAGTAAGATTAAACTATTTAATCTAAATCACATATATAAGATCTAATCTAGACTACCATGTCATGACAAAATATATGAAATATGATGCACTTTGGATCTGAAATAATACTCACATCGATCTCATCGATGCTGAAATCTTACATCTAACTATTAGATCTAACGATATGATCAAGACATGTTAGAAATAAATACCAAACCAATGAGATCTTGATCTTCGCTGGTCCAACACTTGGAGAAGATATTCCTCAAATCACTTGCAGCCACACGAAGTCATCTGGCCTCGACAGAAAAATCTATGTGAAGACTGACGCAGATCAGGAGCTTGAAGGTACTAGTCTGCAAGCAACTTTGATGGCTGATCTCTTCCTTCTTCTTCAAACACCTTGGTCACTCCAAAGGATAAAAAGATTTGGAGGAGGAAGAGAGGAGGAGGAGAAGAGCTCTAAAAAAAAAAAACCAGCAAAGGAATTGATGTTTGATGCCAAGAAGAGGGGACCCCTTTTTATAGGCAAGGAATTAGGGTTTTCATCCAGGGCGCCAAGAGTCCATGCCAAACACCTTTTGGCATCCCAAAAATTTTTAGAAAAGGCTCTATGGTGTGAATGAATCAGGAGTCTTACACACCTAAGAACTCTCTAAGAAAAATAGAAAAAAATCATTAAGGCATCAACAACCTTCTTTGTATGAAAATCTCTTTCCTTTTTTCATCTTATCTCTAATTCAGATCGCATTCAAATTAAGAAAGAGATAGGATTATGAGTCATCAATCATTGCCATCCACCTTATTAAGTCTACTACTTTGATGCCAAAAAGGTCAAGCCAAATCTAATTTGGCATGGAGATAAGGGCATGGGTCCAAGTGTGGTGCAAGAAGATAACGATAGAGTCCTAGTCGACTTGGACTCTTCATTTTTAATTCAATTCTAATCCAAATCAAATTTGGATTGAATCCAATGATAAAATGAACCTAATCTAATTAAAAATCTAAATATATCAATAATTTTAATCCAATTAGGAATTTGCTGATTTCAAATTCTGATCGAATCAAGATCAAATTTTCATTGTAATTAGGATTGATCATATCAAACCCAATCTGAGTCGAACTGAATCTAATTCAATTAGACTTGATCCAAAGCTCTTTACTCAATCAAATTGAGTAAATTAATGATCTAATTATTAATTAATTTTTATCAATAGTAGAGTCCCAATCCCAGTGGGACTCTTCTCCAGAGTTTCAATCCCAGTGGGACTCCTCACCAAAGTCACAATCTAATTGGACTCTCCAGCCATCAAATCTGACCAAATCTTCTAATGCGTGTAACCCCATAGGTTTGAACCTAAGTCGATAATATAAAATAACTTTCTATACCAATCGATGTAACCATCTAGCAATGGTGATCTGACGACTGGATAGGTCGAAGTATTGCAAAGCAACATTCTAGAACCTACTGATATATGGTTACCGTATAATTCATTCCTTTGACCCTAATGCTCAAGATGATCTAAGATTTTAATTGTCAACCCTAATATAGTCAACCACATTATATTTAACTTTTCAAATCCACCATATGGATTATCCTGGCCAAAGTTTTACTAAATTGAAATATACTGATGTATATCTCCTACTAATTTAGAGGGATCAATTCCATCTTGACTCACACATTGACTTGATAAGTACTTGACTATATCCAGTATCCTTCCGTCACTGAGTTAGAAATTCAGATGGTCCAGTACTAAAGTACAGTGAGTTGCTTACAAGTTATTGTGATGGTCTCAGGTCTGAGGGACATTTATACCTATATCCTTCACGAGCTACTCTTGACAATAGAGTGCTCAGCAAATGATCACGTTCGATGCGAATATATTCCTACATTCCATCTGCATGCCATAACAATGTCTCCACACTCTTTGATTAAGAGGACAACCAACTTATATGGCACGCAACAATCTATACTCGATATTGTTATCGTCTTATTAATAGCATATCATTTGGTCGCGAACACTTTTAAGGACTTAACGATAAATTCTCCTTTGTCGATTAATTCTAGTCCTAAAGACTTCATTACAATACAGGAGTTCAAAGATGGA
>KE505928.1:138369-151483 GCA_000441515.1 Elaeis oleifera | reverse complement strand
TCATAATACAGTTATTGATGATAAAAAATTTTACGTCGTAATAATTTCATCGCAAATCACTCTTTCTTATAGTGACGTATATTCCAACTCCAAGATGCTTGCTTCAATCCATAAATGGATCTCTGAAGCTTGCATATCTTAGACTCATCTATGGATGTGAACCCTTCAGGTTGTATCATATAAATCTCTTCATTCAGCTCTCCATTTAGGAAAGCTATCTTCACATCTGTTTGCCAGACTTCATAGTCTAAGTATGCTGCTATCGCAAGCATGATCCAAATAGACTTGAGTATTGCCATAGAAAAAAATATCTCATCATAGTCAATATCATAATGCTGACGATAATCTTTGGCAACCAAACAAACTTTATAGGTCTTCACCTTTCCGTCTGTGCTCCTCTTCCTTTTGAAGACCCACTTACACCCTATGGATTTAACCCCTTCAGGTGCGTCAATTAATATCCATACATCGTTGATCTTCATGGACTTCATTTTGGATTTCATGGCTTCAAGCTATTTAATAGAGTCAGACTTCTGTATCGCATCCATATTGATGATCGGATCCTTATTATTCTCATCGAGTTCAACAGGATCTCCATCCCGGACTAAAAACCATAGTATCTATCCAGTTGATGTAATACTCTATCGGATCTTCTTCATGGTGCCTCTACAACAAGTTTCGAATTTGTCATCATCAAATCCGGTTCTATGAGTTCATTGGATTGTGTCGGTTCTACCTATTGAACTTTCTTAAGTTCAATCTTAGAAGCATTAATCTCTTCTCCAAGGAATTTTTTTCTAAAAGAATTGCCCTAAGGCTGACAAACACCTTTTGTTCATCAGCAAGGTAGAAGTAATACCTCTTAATTTCTTTGGGATATCCAATAAAATTACATCTATCAAATCTAGGTCTGAGATTGTCAGTTTGTAATCATTTAACATAAGCCGGACACCCCAAACCCTAAAGTAAGAGAGGTTCGACCTACACCCTGACCATATCTCATATGGTGTCTTACTAACTGACTTGCTCGGTATATTATTGAGCACAAGACAGACTGTTTCAAGTATATATCCTCAAAAGAAGATCGACAGAATTGCAAACCCCATCATAGACCGAACCATGTCCAACAAGGTTCGATTCCTCCTTTTCGAGACGTCATTATGCTATGGTGTCCCTAAAAGGGTCTATTGAGAGAGAATCCCATTCTCTCCTAGATATGTTAGAAATTTACTGAAAAGATAATCACCCCTCAGTCAGATCGAAGAGTTTTAATATTTTTTTAATTTATTTTTTACTTCATTATGAAATCGTTTGAACATTTTAAATGATTCGGATTTATGTTTCATCAAGTAGACATATCCATACCTAGATAGGTCATCTGTGAATGTAATGAAATAGCTATACCTTCCTCTGGCACATATGCTCCTAGGTCCACATACATCAGTGTGTATGAGACACAGCACATTACTGGCTCGTTCATCTTTTTTAGTAAAAGATGACTTGATCATCTTTTCAAGCAAATAAGACTCACAGGTAGGTAATGATTCATAATCATTTTTATCAAGAATCTCTTCTTGAGCTAACCTGTTCATCCTATTCTTGTTGATATGACCTAGCTTACAATGCCAAAGGTAGGCATCCATGACCTCATTTATTCTAAGGCGTTTATTAGAAATATACATTACATTAGGCCTAGATACAATACAGATACCATTGTTCAACTGTCCATGCAATATTGTAACACCATTAAAAATGATATCATAAAATTTTCTTTATTGATATTTCATAATTAGATTTAGCCAAAAGACCTACAGAAATAATATTCAAAAAAATTTGAGATAGTAATGACACTCATCAAGAATAATATAATGAGACTCGAATACAAGCTTGATGATTCCTAAAGCTAGAACTGGAACTGATCTTTCATCTCCAATGTTCAGGAATCTCTCACCATCTCCAAATCTCCAACTAACTTGAAGATCCTGCAACGAATTGCAAAATGAATAGGGTTACTGATATCCAATACCCAGGTCATTGTATCAAAAAAAGAGAAGTTTCAAGGTGTTATCACATAAGTACCTTGTCCAGTAATTGATTGCTTCTTCTTCTTTGGCCTATTCGGGTCAAGAGAAGCGATATACTGAAGACAGTTCCTCTTCTCGTGATCCTACTTCTTACAAAAGAAGCACTCCACCTGACTTTGATCAGTCTTGAATTTGAGTTTCTGAGACTGAATCCCAGCACCTGGCACCTTTTTATTCTTATTCTTTTTCTCTTTCTTAAAGGGACGATGACTACCCGAAGAAGATCCTCCTACTAAATTCACCGTCTCTTTGTGAAGCTGGTGATCTTTCTCAAAAGTCTGTAGCAACCCCAACAGACCATGGTAGTGGACTACAGGCTTTATCATTTTAAAATAATTGAGGAATGGTAGGTAGGACTTGGGCAGTGAGTTTCGGATCGCATCCTTCCCCAACTGTTCATGCAAGGAGAAGCTGAGTTTGCTCAGTTTCTCAATCTATTCGATCATGTATAATATATGATCGATAATAGATGCACCCTCCCTCATCCAGATATTGAAAATGATGCAACTAGTCTTATGCCGCTCAACATCATTAGGAGTACCAAAGGAATCTCTCAACACTTGGAGCATCTCCTATGGCTGAGCCTCTTCAAATTTTTGGCTGAACTTGTCATTCATGGAGGCCCACATAATGCAATGAATTATGGTGCGATCGTTAAGTCACTTCAAATAAGTATCTCGGACTGCGCCTCGGGCGTTGGGAGCAAGCTTCTCAGGTGCCGGATCCGTAATCACATACAGGATCCGCTCGTACTCCAAGATAATCTTTAGCTTTTGATACCAATTATCAAAGTTCAGTCCAGTTAGTTTTTCACTGTCCAACAATGATCGGAGCAACAAGTTTGAGGCCATATCTGCACACAAAAAAATTAAATCTAATTAGTATATGAATTTATTAATTCTAAAGACATGGACTTTAGTCTAAAGGTCTTCCAATTATTTTATATGAATTGGTAGTCTCTACCTTTAATTCAAAGAATTACTTTATTTCATAGCAGGTACTAAAATCCACATAGACTGCACATGAGCCCAACTTTGACCGGCTCACCCATGTGTATCCATGGGTAGGTTCATCAATCAGTTATTTTTTGAAATAATTTTTAGTAATTAATTTAACCTCATATTTCATTTCAGTAGATGATGGGCCTCCACTGAAAGTTCTGGTTAGGTCAAATCATTAACATGAACTTACTCAGTAATTCTATCTAATGAGTGACCAGGCCCGAAGATAGCTCGATCAACCCAACCATCATCAGATAGTTTAAAGAGTCATCATATGATGAATGATAATTTTATTATTTAGAGTGAACACCAAACGGATGGCACCTGCAATGTCAATCAGAAATAATGGACCCATTATCATTCACCTTAATGGGAAGCTATGATCTTGTTATCACCATAACCAGCTTATTTTAGAGATCTAATAATTTAGAAGATTTTATCAATTTAAAGAAAAGAGAAGAGGAGATCAATTAATAGACCTACAATCCTCCCACTGACTTCACCAAGTCACTGAATCAGATTAGGATCATGTTGATTGAATTGGCACCTAGATTAGTCACACTGATCAACCTTAATGGCATGGGCTAACTTGAATTACTTAGCGATTTAATTAAAATCTAATTCACCAAATTTTGCTATAAGATTTTATGTTTTATATTTATTACTAGTTTTAAATTATATTATTATATTGTGTGGATGTGCGAAGATTCTTACTGGACTGTAAAGCTTATCTCCCTCTATTTTTTTCTTTTCTTCTTAAAGTTGCAAGATGCTTATGATTGGCTATTGTTGCTGCAAGGCTCAAAATCTAAGATTTTGGGATCGAAAGAAGCTACGCTGGAGGGGCTGTAGCGATCTGATCTAGTAACTCTTCAAAGAATATATAAAACAAGTTAAGGAATCAGATGGGTATCATCTGATTCTTGACCCTCTGATGCTTAAGTCAGTTCGAGCCTCGAAAACAGGAGGTAAAAAAGTAAATAGAGAGTAGGAGGGTTGGTGAGGAACTAGAGAGTTTAGACTGGATGGAAACTAGAGTTCTCATTGGAGAACTAGCAAAGTTTTCACTAACAGAGTCTCACTCTAATATGAGCCTAGAGTCTGGGAGTTAGAACTTTCTTAGAGGATCTTTTGGTCCTCTATTTATAGAGGGGCTGATAAGGCTGTTAGAGAGTTTGTTAGGTCGTTGGAGGAGTTTGTTAGACCATTAAAGGTCAGCTGTATATGATCTAGAGCATAGCTATATATATTAGCTGGAAGTGAGGTCATACTTAGCTATATGTGCCAGCTGAGGATGAGTTATAGCATGGCTATTTAATGTAATAGTTGACCTCAGTAAAATATCAAAGTGAGATCAAATATCATATGAGATCGGACGTCTCAGATATATGGAATACTTTGCTTCAGATAGATATTTATATGAGCTGAATGAGTCATATCGATATTTATATGAGCTAAGATGAGTCAGATCAGTATTCATATGAGCTGAGATAAGTCTGATCGATATTCATGAGTTGAGATGAGACGGTTGGCATTCAGCCTTCTGAGAAGGTCAGTCCTCAGTTCAAATCGATATTCATATGAGCTGAGATGACTCAGGTCAGCATTCAGCTTTCTGAGGAGGTCAGCCTTCAGTTCAGGTTGGTATTCATATGAGCTGAGATAAGTCAAGTCGGCATTCAGCCTTTTGAGAAGATCAGTCTTCAGTTCAGGTTAGCTTTATGATGAGCTCAACCTCTGGTTCACGTCGGTTTTCTTCTGAGCTCAGCCTCTGGTTTAGGTCGGCTTTCTTACGAGCTCAGCCTTTGGTTGAGGTCGCTTTTATGATAAGGTCGGCTTTCAGTTGAGGTCAGTTTTATGATTAGGTGGGATAACCTCCATAACACTTGTCCCCCACTTTTGAGTCCGAAGAATTTACTTTTGAATAAAAAAAGTAGCCCAAGAAAAAAGTGAAGGAAGCATGGTAGTTTTGTGCATATATTTTAAAATTTATAGTAGAACATATACAGATTAAACAATTTAATCCATAATACATATATAGATCAAATCTAAAACTATCTCTCAGGATCTACGATATGAACTAATATGCATATATGTAAATCTGAAATCTAAAATTCAGCAAAGATAGATCTTATTTATATTATATTTAGGTCATATCTAAAATATGAATTGAGTTTAAAACTCGATACCTGAGCGCGGGTAGTAGATCACCATATCCAAAATCTGTGGTAGTTGATACTTTATAATGCTCAGTAGCCGCACACACATTCAGCCTTTATGGGTATCCACACGAAGTCCTTATGCTGATCGATCTCCCTGGGAGTGCTAGCTCGCAAAGATACCTTTTGTTAGCTGATCTAAGAGAAATATGAAGAAGATGAAAAATAAGAAGATCCTCTTTTTTTCTTCCTTGATCCACGCATCAGATCTCTATGATAGAGATCAAGAGAAGAACACTTTCTTCTCAATTCTTTCACGCACAAGAGAAAACTTTCTCTCTTCCTTTCACGCCTTCAAGAAGAACTTTTTTTCTCTAATTTTCTATGATAAAATAGGATCTAATCTGATTTTCATATAGAAGATAACATGGATTTCCATGTCCTAGAAAAATCAAAAAGAAAGATCCAAGAGAAGAACATTCTTCTCTTTTCTTGTCCCTTTTTCTCCTTGATCTAGAGCTCTAGGAAGTCCCAAACGTTCAACCAAATTTTTTGATATTTTTTTTAAATTTTATGTTAAAATCAGATCTAATCTATTTTTATATTAGAAAAATAAAAAAATTAGAGAAAAAATTTTTCTTCTCCAAGGTTGCGTACTAGAAGAAAATCTTTCTTCTTCCTTCTCTTCCTCTCGTTGGGAAGAACCTTTCTTCTCTAATTTTCTGCTCTAAATCTAACAAGAGGGCCTCTCTTTGATACCTTGAAACTAGTAGTAAACTCTCACAAAAATCCTTCAAAAGGGGTTGGAGAAGAGGCCTAGGCGTGTGGGATTTGGGGCATCCAACTCTTGGATGCCTCCTCCTTTTTAGGCAACAAGGGAGAAAAGGGGGTGCTTCTTTTATTCACAGAAGAGAAAGGGGGCATGGCCCTTAGTTGGGGCATCGATATCTCATGGTGAAAGGATGTGGTGTGGAGAATTAATAGCACATGGGGTTTGTTATGAGTTGGTTAAGTTCTATTCCAAATAGGACTTATGATTCTTTGTCAAATTCTAACTAATTTTTTGATCCAATCCTAACCAACTTAAGAATTAGTTATAACAAACTAACTAATTAGGTCCTAGCTTAATTATGAACCAATTAGGTCCTAATCCAATTAAAAATTAGTTAGATAAAAATCTCATCAATCTAGGGATTTACTCTTCTCATCTTATTGGATATCAGGGAAGCTTTTGATCAATAGAGCTTAATCCAATCAAGCCTATTATTCAATAGAGTTTGATCCAATCAAATCTAAATCAAATTAAATTGAACTCTATTTAACTCAAAATTTGATTTGCATCCCTAAGATCAATTGGAACAAGTCCTGTTGTCCATTAGGGATGGATCCAATTAATCCAAAGCAAATCTAATTGAATCCAATTCAATTAGATCTGATCCAATCTCCATTGCTCAATCAAATTGAGTCAATTAATAATCAAATTATTAATTAATTATTCTTCTAATTTATCAACCATTAGTAAATAATTTATTATAACCTTTATACAGGATAATCATAAATCACATTGATAATTAAATCTTTCAATGATTCATAATCATCGACCAGCCATTTGATCAGACAGATACTTCTATGTATGTGATCCCATAGGTTCGAACCTAAATCGGTAGTACAAGAATAATTTTTGTACCAATTGATGTCACCAACTAGCAATGGGATCCAACTTTCGGATAGGCCGAAGGTATGTTCAACAACACTCCAGAATCTACGTGGATATAATTACCATATAATTTATCACTTTGACTCCCGATGCTCAAGGATGACTTAGGGTTAAACTGTCAACCCTAGATGAGTGATTCATATTGTGTCTCAATCTCAAAAATTTTGTGACTCCTCATTAGGAGTACTCTGGATAAAATTTTGCTAAATTAAAATACAGTAATATATTATCTTTAATTTACTTAGAGCGATCAATCCCATCTTGACTCGCACTCAGACTTCACAAGTACTTACTGTACCCAAAAACTTTTCATCATCGAATTAAAAATTTAAGTAGTTCGATACCAAAGTATAGTGAGTTGCTTGCAAGTCACCAAGACAGCTTCAGAGAGACACTTATACCCATATCCTATTAGAGCAATCCTTGACAGCAGAGTGCTTCGAAGTTGATCACACTCAGTAAATATACTCCTATATTTTACCCATATACCATACCTGTGTCACCATACACTTTGGTTAACAGGACAACTAATTAATATGACACACAATGATCTCACTCGATACAATTATCATCCTTATAATAATTGTATCATTTGGTCATGAGCAGGATTTAGGATCATACGATAAATCTTCTTTATCATTTTGAAAGTAGCTCTAAAAGACTTCATCATAACATATGATTTCTATTTAGAAAGATATATTCTTATGATGAATTTATCAAATAATATTTATCATTTTATAATTCATATACATGTATGGAGCACAATCATCTACAACCTAAATGATTGGCTTTAGGACATATTTCCTAACAACTCTCACTTGGACTAAAGCCAATCGATCGGTATCAAATATCTATATTTCATTTTTAATCATTGAACTCATTAGATCTGATTGCTCTAGTCAATGGGTTGGCCAAGTTCTTCCTTTAGTCGATCTTTCTAAAATCGACTTTACCTCAATCTTTTCAAATAAGGTGATTGTAATACAAAAGTATTTGGTTCTTAGATGGAATATCGATTCTTAGCTTGAGCTATGGCTCCAGCACTGCTGTCAATATAGAAGGACTGGACCATCAATGAAGGTGCTACTCCAAGCTCGCTAATGAACTTTCATAACCAATAACTTCTTTACCAACATCAAATGCTGCAAAGAACTCTGTATCACAAATAAAATTAGCTACTAAATACTACATAAAACCTTTATAGCATGTCGCTCCTCTTTTTAGGATAAAAACATAATCTGACATAACTTTGTCATTTTGATCTATCTAAAAATTGAAATCTATATTCCATAGTTTTAAGTCAGATTCTCCATAAAGGAGGTATTGATCCTTAGTATTTTATAAATATTTAAGAATAATTCTTATAACTTTCCAAACCTTTATGGAGAATAGAGATGATAACCAAACTTTTATTCCCTATAATATAGGGATGTCATTTTTGATTAAGAAAATTTTATCCCAAACAACACAGAATACTATTACAGAACTATTAGCCCATTTGTACATATAGGATTTTGCTTCATTCTCAACAAAACCATACATTCAAAATGTATGTTCCAACTTTGAGAAGTTTAATTCAATCTGAATGGACTTGAGGATTGCCAAAGAAAAAATATCTCGTCATAATCAACACTATAACTTTAATGAAATCTCTTGGCAATCAGACAGAATTAATAGGTCTTTATCTTTCCATCTGTACCTCTTTTCATCTAAAATCCACTTACACCTATAGGTCTTACTCCTTTAGGTGAATCAATGAATGTCCATACATCGTCGATCTTCATGAATTTCATTTCAGATTTAACGGCTCCAAGCGACTTTTCAAAGTTAGATCCCTGTATGGCATCCGTATGGGAGATCAAATCTCCTTTTCAAATTTAGAAATCAAAGTATCTATCCAGTTGACATGGTACTCTACCGTATCTCCTCAAAGATGCCTTTACATCGGGCTCTGAATTTGATCTAATCAACTCCGATTCTGTTGGTTCATGTGTCAATGTCGGTTCCTCTACCTATCAAGCTTCACCAAGCTTGCTCTTAACGGCATCAGTTCTTTCACCAAGAAACTTCTTTTCCAAAAAGAATGCTTAAGCCTCACGAACATCTCATGTCCATTAGGAAGGTAGAAGGAATATCTCTAATTTTTTGAGATATCCTAAATAATATTTATCATATTAAAATTCAAGATAGTCGGTTTGTGAATGTTTCATATAAGCTCGACACTCCAAACCCTAAGATAAGAGAGCATCGAATTATCCAAGTTCATATTTCATCTGAAGATTTGGTGACCGATTTACTCAGAACATTCTCGAGCACATATCAAGTAGTCTCTAAAACATAATCTCAAGCAGACTGGTAAACCCACAGTGGATCGATCTATGTTTAACAAATTTTGATTCCTTCTTTCAGATATCCTTTTAAATAGTGATGTCCCAGGAGAGGTCTATTGAGAGAGAATCTAATTTTTTTCAAAATATATCTAAAACTTACTGTAAAGGTATTCACTTCATCGGTCTAATCGATGAGTTCTAATGCTCTTTGCAATTTATTTTTCTACCTCATTACAAAATTATTTGAATATTTTAATTGATTCAAACTTGTGCTTCATAAGCAAGATGCACCCATATCAAGATAGATCGTCTAAGATTTTAATGAAGTAGTAAAGTCCTCTTCTGGCACTTATGTTTATGAGTGCAAATATATCAATGTGTATCAAACTCAGAATATTACTGGCTCATTCACTCTTTCAATAAAGGTGACTAAGTTAACTATGCCAAAGATAGACTTCAGTGACATTATCTAATCTAAGATGCTAGTTAGACATGTACTTATGCTAACAGACTATGGTACTGAGTTTATATCATTTTTAATTATCCACTCATTATTGCAGTATCATTTACAATAATATCGTAATAATCATTCTTATTAACACCATCAATGAGATTGGATAATAGTGACAATCACTTAAAATGGTATCTTCAGGATTGAAAACAAGCTCGATGATTCTTAATGTTAAGACTGGAATAGACTTCCATCTCTTACATTCAAGAATCTCTTGCCGTTTTCAAACCTTCTACTATCCTAAAATCTTTTGTAACTATTTACAAATATGACTTATACTATGGTATCCTATATCCAGATAGTAGTATTACCAATAGAAAATTTTAAGAAGTTATCATATAACTATCTTGACCAGCAACCATTTGTTGATTTCTCTTTTAAACCTATTTGGATCAAGAGAACCAAAACATCGAGGATAATTTCTCTTCCAATGATCTAGCTTCTTCTAAAGAAGTATTCTATCTGATTATGGTTAGCCTTAAACTTCTTGATCAATTCAAGCTCAAGGACTATGCTTAACTTCGATACTGACTATCGAAGTTAGGTCCGATAATATTGTCACTATCTAACAGTGAACAAAGCAATAATTTTTAATCATTTCTGAAAAAGAACAATTGACTTATTAGTATATGAACTATTTTAAGCTTAAAGACTTAGACTTTAGTCTAAAGATTCTCCTACTATTTATACAAATTGGTAGCCTCTACCTCTAATTCGAAAAATTACTTTAGTTCTTTAGGAGATATTAGAATCCATATAGATTGCATTCGGATCTGAGTGTGGCTCAGCCAATTCTAGTACATCTATGGATAGGTTTCTAACCAATTATTTCTTCAAATAATTTTTAAAAATCATATTTTGCCCCAGGTATCTCTTCAGCAGGTGTGTGGTGCCTCCATTGAAAAATTTAGTTAGGTCCAACCATTAACATGACCACATCAAGTGCATCTAACAAATGAATATGCAGATCCGATTGTGGCTCGACCAACTTGACCATTAATCTGAAGGACACAACAAGATGGTTATATGATGAATGATAATTCCAATACCCAATAGACACTAGGCATGTGGTGCCTCCAATGCCTATTTAGAATATCAAATGCATTATCATACACTATAATGGGAGGCTATGATCTAGTTGTCCCCATAACTATCTCATTTTATGGATCTAATAATTTAGAAGATTTGGTTAATATATTTTAAAGACATCAATTAACCTGCAAGTCATAAATCTTCCCACTAACTTCATCAAGTCATGAAAGGATTAGAGACTAGCTAGTCCAACCGGTAAGTCATAAATCCTTTCACTGACTTCACCAAGTCATGAAAAAATTAGAGACTAGCTGGTCCAATCGGCAAGTCCTAAATCCTCCCATTAATTCATCAAGTCATGAGAAGGACTTGACACAAGTCAGTCTAGGGTACCTAAATCAGTCATACTAATTAACGATATGGGTCAACTCGAGTCATCTAGCGATCTAATTTGCTCAATGACTTGAGCTTAACCACTGAGCCTTAATCAAGGTCTATTAGTTAATCAAAGATATGGACTCGACTTTCTATAACTATTGTATTTGATCTAGAGTATCCTTGACCTAATCTAAATCAACTATTGGTTAGATTTGATCAACCACTCTTTAGTCTATTAAGTCTTTGATTATAATCTTAGGTCTAATCCAATTAAAAGAACTTGATTTGAGCTAACCCATGCCTCATATTTATGCAATATCATTAGGTCTTTAATCATAATTCTAGATCTAAATATATTTTTAATTCTTAATTAAGTATAGCATTAACATGAGTTAAGGTTATTAATTGAAATCAATTTAATTTTTAAATAATTTACATCATTTTATACAAATTTTTATTCTGAAACTAGATCTGCTCACCTCTGAATTGAGTTGGCTCACTTTAGTGGATCGATTAAGTCTGATACTTGATCGACTGGCTGATCATGAATAGTAATCATTATTGTTTGGCTTGAGATAACTGAGTCGGCTTAGTCAGCACTGAGCCGACTAAACCAAGGGACTGGGTCGACTCTATTCAAAATTGAGTCAGCTCAGTTGCCATGCCAACAGGTATCATATAATTTCAGATCTGAAAATTCTCACATAAACTGAAATAAAATCAATCATAACAGACTTTTAGATCATATCCAATATTTATGATTTAATTTATTTTTATGATTAAATAATTTTATTATATAGATTAGATATTTTATTTTTCATACAACTCATGCTTTGTATCATATATAACAATTCTTAAGATTTCGACAGCTAGGATTTTATAGAAAAGTAAGTTCTTCCTTTCATATTCTTCTTCATGGGATTAAATCACATGATATCCCTACACGCCATAAAAGCACCCTATCGAATAAGAAGAGAGAGCCTTTAAACCCTTCTTGCTCCTATGATCGGATGGCTTGGTGATCAACCCAATCCAAGTACTTGCTAATCAGATCATTTAATCTACTCATATATCATATATGTAAAAATTTAGATCTCATCTAAATTATATCAGATTTGAATTTTATATTAGATCATATCTAAAATCAAATTATAAGACATCTCATGTATTTTAAATCTAGATTTTAACTCTACATGCATATATATTCATGTCATAACGAATCTTCGCTCTGATACCGGTTGAAAGAAGCGTGGTGGTTTTGTGCATACATTTTAAAAATTTTACAGCAGAATATATACAGATTAAATAATTTAATCTACAATACATATATAGATTAAATCTAAAATTATTTTCTAAGATCTGTGATATGAACTAATATGTATGTATGTAAATCTAAAATCTAAAATTCAGCAAACATAGATCTTATCTATATTATATTTAGATCATATCTCAAATATGAATTGAGTTTAAAACTTGATATCTGAGTGCGGATAGTAGATCATCACAATCAAAATTTATGATAGTTGATTCTTCATGATGCTCAACAGCCGCACATATATTCGGTCTCTACGAAAATCCACACGAAGCCGTTGTGCTGATCGATCTCTCCGAGAGTGCTAGCTCGCAAAGATTCTTTTTATTGGCTAATTTAAGAGGAACATAAAGAAGATAAAGAATAAGGAGACCTTCTCCTTTCTTTCTAGATCCATGCATAAAATCTCTACGATAGAGATCAAGAGAAGAACCTTTTCTTTCAATTCTCCCACGCACAAGAGAGAATCTTTCTCTCTTCCTTTCATGCCTTCAAGAAGAACTTTCTTCTCTGATTTTTATGATAAAATTAGATCTAATTTAATTTTCATATAGAAATAACATGAATTCTCATGTCTTAGAAAATCAAAA
>KE505928.1:71355-86660 GCA_000441515.1 Elaeis oleifera | reverse complement strand
TCACAAATTGAAAATTTTTAGTGACAAATATTTTGTCACAAAAACATACATTTTCATCACAAATATGTTTGTTGTCAAAATCCAAAAAATTATGAATTGACGGGAGGATTATTTGTTATAAAATTATTATTTTATCATAAAATTCATACTTCTAGTGACCAGAAAAAAATTATCACAAAAAGTTGACTTTTTATGATAAATTATAATTTATTACAAAACCTTATTTTTAGTGATGACATTTATTTGTCACTAAATATTCATCACAAAAAATACTTTTTTTGTAGTGACTTATGACCCAAATTGAGAAGACTTGCTTTGAACTTCTATTGACGTATGGTAATCAATTATAACTCTAAAAAATTAAACAATTGGCTTCCTATTTGAAGACTTAATTAAATTATACATGTTAACTTGCATGACAACTTTGTTTTGCTTGTTTAAGTGTATAAAACATATTCATATTTATATAGAATCATTTTGGAGAATTCCTATAGCTAACTAAAATTTACAATATTTAAAATATTTTAAGCATTTCTTTCTATAAGATTAACTGGACATCAAATAATTGGTACAATATATGGGATGATGAAAATTGGGAATTTAAATTTTCCTATACTATATTCCATTATTTTATAATATTTCCTCTAGAATTTGATCTGTCAACTTTGCTAACTGGAATACCTTTCTATTAATTATTTTACTTGATTGCATGTAACCTATTCTCCTATTATTAGAGCCTCTATTAACATATGAATAATTAATTAAGCATGATGAAATCCAACATAGAGCAAGTTGGCCACAAACACCATTGTTGATTTTGTTATGTTTGTATTTTTTTATTTAATTTCATAATACTAGCTTTTCTTTAGTATGCACTGCATATGCCATTTTACTAGTAATTAAGATTGATAAATCTAAAATCTATACAATATCTACAACAAGGAAATTAGATGCTTTCAGATAATATATTTAGTAGTGTAAATAGTACTTGTCTATACATGGAGATATAAATTTTATGCATGAATTGTATATTATAACTCATTTGTTTAAATATATACATAATAAGAAAGTAAACTATATCATTTTGAAACATGAATTAAATAGAATACATCTTGAACTTAAAAATAAGGTCAACTTTTGACTACTTAGTGCATATGTAAGAAAGCATTGGTTTTTGATCATTTAATTTATTGTGGAGTATGATTTATGGTGTTGATTTTTAATTTAGATATCCAAGCATACTTTTAGAACTAAACATATAAATGGGTCTCTTACTTCTCTCTTTGAGTATGTATTACCTATTAGAGGGAAAGGGACACTTTTCGATATGGCTGGTGTGAGAAAAATAAAGACTAATTCACTTCTAAGAATCAAAAGAAATTCTTAAAGGTTTGGATTGGCAACTAATCTTCCATTTACTAATATATTTGGATAGTACTTGATTTAAGCTTATTATTTGATTGAGTACTAAAATACAACTCAGTCGACTATCTACTTTTTAAATATAGCTTCTCTAGTTCCTTTAGGGAGGATCTATTTGATTGTTTTGATCTCAAATTAGAGACCCCAGAACACATAACCCTTGGATTGAATGGAGAGGAAAACATCTACCAAGCAAAGAGGATGACTTAGGACTTCACTGCTGATGCATTGTGCTGGACTTTTGTTGTAAGTAGAAGCATGTGTCTTCCTAACTGATGCATCACTAATTGAAATTTTGGAGCAAAAACTATAGGCATTGGTGGCTAATTAGGTCATGATGGATAATGGAACACTACAAGCATCTTCAAGCTAGAATTATGTAATTTAGTACCATCAAGCTTTATCCCCTCTCCCCTTCTCCCTTCTCTTTTTATCTTTGACCATATTTTCCTCAAAAGAAGTCTTTCGATTCCTAGAATAGTTCTTATGCTTCATTCTAAAGGATACATGATAGGAGAACATCTGATCCTCAAAAAAAATCTAGATAATTATGGCCACAATGTCTCACAAAAAGAAAGGACACAAGGTAACTAGCTTGCAAACTAGTTACTATTTGTAATTTATTGATAGTGTCATCTAAAAATAGTGTTACATTAAATACCTCTTAAAAATAAGATAAGTGATTTAATGACTGCACTTGGCAATTCACCACATTAGTCATTCACTTCTTATATATAAAAAAGGTCTTGAGTTGGGATTTTTGGGAGACAGAAACAAAGATTTTTTATGATTTATCTTTAAGACTTGTCCGTGCTAGCTAAATTTTGATTGATAGATGTTTTTGGATTGTAAAGAATAATTATAGTGATATTGATTCATTTTTTATATGATCAAATTATAAAGACACTCAATTGGTACCATGCATTTGTAGACCACTCAATTCATCCGTATCTTCTAAGATATTTGTTTCTCTCTCATTCCTAATCATTTAAATAGATGTAGATCATAATCAACTATGTAGTCTTGCAAATTTGAATCTCTAGTTACAATATTTTCAATAAAGATTCAAATTAATAAAATCAATTAAATTTGCTTCTATCCCTCTCCACTCTCTTCTCTCATCCTATTTACAATTTCTCCATCTCCAATTTCTTACTACATATGAAAATTCTATATGCGCTTAACTTTGACTTGATACATTATCTCCATGGTTATGAGTATCAGTTTGTAGGGTGCCCTTGCTTTGCTTTTTGTGAGCCATTCTTCATTCTAATTTAAATACGGAGGTTAAAAATGATAGCTGATTTGTACCTCATCTCCCATTAGAGGTATTGGTTAAAAAAACTGCTTCATTGTACTTAAGTGGAAATCGAATACCCATCACATTAGATGACTAATTAGTAGGATAAACATTAAAAGAATCATTTAGTCACTATTTATGTGAGATTCATTAAAATAGTTAAGATAAACTTGGAAAAGAGACTAATATTATTGTTTCTTGTGATGCCTTTTCAAAGGTCCATGTACTCATTCTTATTTACCATCTATCTACTAGATCCCATGTGCCTTGCCCCACTTTGTAGGATGTAATTTTATTGCAATTCTTGTGATAACTTTCTTAAATTTTTCCCATTTTGATAATGGAGAAACAATGAAAAGATGGTCAAGTGATTAGCATGCAAACTACATATTAATCTTACATTTTTGGCAATAAAAAATGGATGAAGACCTTGATATCAACTCTATAAAATAGGCTTGAGTTTGTATTTTCAATCCATCCCTATGGCCATCTCATTTATTGTACAACTCTTATGATTCCATCATATCTTGTTTTCTTTTCTTGTTAGTCATTATAAAGTTTGGTATCATCCTTATTTTTTTATTTTAAATCTCTAGTATAAATCCAAGATGAGAACTTAGTGAGGATGAAAAACTTTTGCCTTTATAGGAATAAAGAAACCTTAAAATTGATGGCCTGCTGAACTAGTTTACTATCTAAATATCCTCCATTATCTTAATTTAGTCAAAATAGTAGAAATTGAATTTTTTAAAAAATAGTAGCTAAAAGTAAAGAAAGAACACCAAATCATATCCCAAGATTGTAATATTGGGAGTAAGGATAAAATTCATACCCTTTTAGAAAAGATTTGGCACATAAAAAAGAAGAATAGAAAGTATATATCAAGAAAGATGTACAAAATAAAAGTAAAGGAGAAGAGAAAGATAAAATGGAAAGTTTAACTTTCCATCAGTATAAAAAGTACAACCAAATAATTCACTCTTAATTACTGCATTATATATCATATTAGAATGAATTTAGTATATTATTATAAGTATCCACTTTTATTGATAATATCAAATTGACATATAATGATACACCCATGCACATCGCTAAATAATATTCATGATATAAGTGCTTCACCAATTTTAAGATTAATTATAAAATTCTCACTATTTTGAATATACCAGTAAACATAAAAGGAGCTCATAAGCAATTAATGTATATGTTTGATTACCACAAAAATTAGATATTTGAATTTAATGATATTTGTTTACTAATTTAGCTTTAACAATTGTAAAAAATATAAGTAATGAATTCATATTTTCATTCTATTCCCATATGGGTCAAAATATTAAAAGTATTATAAATGTGATTATACATCTCCTTACACTAGGTTATTTATAAACATTGATTTTAAACAAAAATTTGAAACTTGTTTTATTATGACTTGGATTTTTCTATACTTAGATAAATATCAACTGACTTTTAACTACAATGTATCGTATGACAGTATATATTCTTAAAACATGTATTGTCTAGTTTTTGAACTTCATAAAAGATTTTCTCAAGGGAAAAAAAATGATACATAAGAGATATTTAATTAGAGAGACATATTTTAAAATAATAATGGCAATATATAATTATAAAAAAAATTTAAACAACTTATTTTGTTTAAGGAAGACAAAACTCATTTTATTATATGGTTATAAATAATATAATTGAGGCAAAATGGAGGAAAGAAGGTAAATAATGCATATGATCATGTTCTCATGGATTTGTTTCTATACAATTGTTAAGTTTCTTCAATCTTATAAATATAATAACTTAAATAGCAATATAAATTAAACACAATAAGTAAAGTTTTATGAAATTTATTCATCATATCTCCTTATTTATCGCACAAAGTCCATACCATGACATTGCATAGTAGACATGATAAGTGGAAATCGATTTACATGTCTAGTTGGAATACTATTTCCACTTAACAAGTCGGGATTTTATGTTTGACATTATTTTGTAGTTGTAGTGACAAATTATGGGATATTTTGATCAACTAGATGATGAGCACAAGGAGGAGGCATTGTTGTACAAATTTTACATGTATCACACATTGGATTATGATGATCGCCAAAAACAACTCGTGAGGATTGTGACAGAGGATTGTAGTTATCTTTCTTGTTTATGTTGATGGTTGGATCATTCACCTTGTGGTTCATCTTGCTTCCATCTTCTAGTATGTGATTATCTTTTGGCAATTTGGTGTCAACAATTTCCTTGGCAAGCCTTTTGATGTAAGCCTTGTTTTTATAACCAATTCTTCCACTTGTCTTCAAATAGAGATTTAAAACTCTTGAAAGTTGATGAACCTTTTCTTTGTTCCTTCATATGGAGCATGTTTCGAGCTATTTTCCTATAATTTGCATCCTTTGCATATGTTTCGAAAATAAGCATACTCCTTATGAAACTTATGTATAGAAAGAGTAAGATCTTCATGGTTAACCTGCAATTTCATCCAAAATATTTAGTAACAACAAAAATCAAAAATATATTAATAAATATAGGTTGGTGAAAGAGCTTGAGAAAATACTCAACAATTTTGGAGAAAGAGTTTGATGTACAGATTTTACTCGCACACAGATTGATTTATTGATAAATGTTTCTACACTACTTCTCTGTATACTCTTTAGTCTGGCGCTCTATAATGGTCTAAGTGGATGATCATTATAGAAAAATTGTGTGTGTTGTAAACCAATAAAAACTATAGGTAGCTTTATAGTTAATAAAATCAAGTAGTTGATAAAAGTTATGCATAGAATATTAATAATGCCTTCATAATGATTTCTTTGAAATTTTCTTATTTTGAAATATTTATTTAGGAAAACACATAATTACAAAGTATAACTAATAGTTATTTAATGCATCATTTTATTAAAATATATTCTAGGATATTTTTGTTACTTGGTATATTAAAATTTAATGTTTCACATGATTCTTTTCAGACTTAAAATTTCATTTTTGTTTAAGTAGAATCCAAGAATCATGGAAGAAATTATCTCCTTTCCAATTGTTCACTATGTGGGATGTTTATTTTAAGGTAATTTTGGTATTCTACAATTTTATTATCATGTTATGATATATTTTCCTTTTTAAGAAGTGCAGAAAAGATTACTAGGCTCTTTGACATGGTTATTCGCAAAATAGTAATTTCTTATTTCATGGTTATGCACTTTGACAAGAGGCCTATGTTAGCTATGCTATTACTAGGCTTACACCGGCTAACATGGCATGATGAATGAAAGAATAATAAGCTCTACCACTATGAATGTGCATTACAGCATTAAAAATGGAGAAAAGAGGCAATTTAGCCAAGAAAATATTTTAAAGCTTTTTTGATAATGCAATAGCCTATTGTTTCCTACACTAGAAACATTTAAATAGTTGCTTTTGATACAGTGGTACAATTTGGGTGCATTTTACTGTTTTAACAACTCCAATGTACCAACCAATGGAGCCTTACCAAATTTGTTACCGACCATTGTAACAAATTCTAGCTCAAACCTATGAGCTAATGAAACACTAAAAAATTCTTTGCACTCCAAAGAATTTGATCGTCAGGGCACAGAATGCCAACGCAGCAATTATTGTAACCAGGAAGTTTCCAATGGAAACATATTCCAGTTTTTCGATATCTAAAGCATTCTGTTCAAGTTTCAAAAGCCCTAAAACCACTTAGCTAATAGACCATATCGAAGTAATATCCCTTTTGTTGACTTTACTTATTCTATTTTGAAACTTCTCTGAATTAATGCCCCTTCATGATCATTCTCCAGTTGTAGATTGTAGTAGCAAAGGCTAATACCCTAACCAGAGCCTTTTCTCAATAGATATAGAATGTTACCTTAAAACAGAATCAATTAAGTAACAGCAAAATTAACTCTAACCTTGTATTCAAGTTGGAGGGTTTTATTTCTCATGATAAATAATCGGCACTAAAACACTTACAGGATTACATTATGGTTGAATACTTTTTTCTTTTCTTTTCTTTTTTCTTTTCTTTTTTATGAAAGGAGGTATAACCACCGGAATAAATTAAATTAAAGAGGAGTTCACATAACGACCCACACCCATACATACATAAAGCAACTCAGCAGTCACACTGGCCCGGATGGGACTCATGGATTGCAGCCCGTGTATCCTTCAGTTTACTTCCTGAACAACGATATAGCTTGGCGTACTGGTCTTCTGACAAAATTCGACCCAAGTCACACCAAGTTATCTGAACATGGCTTCAGCCCTAATCTTTTTACGACGTCTGGTATTGGCTACTTGAACTTGCCGGAATAACAAAGTCCAGCTTTGCTATGCTTGAATGCTTCTTGAGACACATGAATGGGACTAAGAATATTGTTGTGCACTAATAGGTGAACTGGATTCTTGGACACTGAAATGTATATATTTGTTCAGTTCTAAGGTGGTGTAAGAATCCGGAATTTTTTTAAAATCTCCCCACATGAATCTTAAAGCAAAGAAAAAAAAAAATGAAACCTCATGCGCTGAGCGTGTGAGGTGGTAGAGGAGGACTCTCAAAGGAGTCCTCTTCGAATCCAACTAGGAAAAGGATCCTAGGGCTGTTCAAATTCAGCGAGGCCCTAGGATCCATACCTATAAATTCCTCCCCTCCCATCCTCCTCAATACGTTGTCCAACTCCCCAATCAAATCGCTGGGAAAATCAAAGGTTTAGAGGAAGAACCGTTGAGTGACTTTTGGTAAGCTACCATCGATTCCTCATCGGATTTGAGGTATTGATCTATCCTTCTTCTTTCTCTTCCTTTTTCGGATCTCACGAAGCTTTTGATGGCCAGATTTAGTCACCGGCCATCGAATTTCATAGGGGACCCCTATTTTTGCTTTCTTCTTTCTTTTCATCAAAGTAGCCATTGTCACCAGCCATGTTCAGCTGTCGAAGATCAAGGTTATCAGGGTTCGCCATCGTGAGGGGTGGTTGCTATTTGGGTCACCGCTGTAGGGATGACTGGTGTAAAGCCCTCCGACCCTGTTTCCATGAAGAAGAAAAATAAACGAGAGAAACAGAAAAGAAAGGGAAAAGAAGAGTTTTCTCTCTCTTTCCTCTCTATTCTCTCCACTTTCTCTCTCTACAAGTTTCTCTCTCTACTCTTTCTCTCTAAATTTTTTTCTCTCTAAAAATCTTATAAAGATATGGAGGATCCAGGTACTTAGATAGTCCAGATCAATTGGTTGACTCTAAGAGGGATTTTGGACTTATGATGTTTAGGCATTTATCGATAAATTTCTTCGTTAATCGCATATGATTTTTATGTTTGATCATGATTATACAGAGATATAATTATTTATATAAGAAGGTATCGAGTAAAATACCTTAATTTTGAGTTCATAGATTGAGAAGTTTATCGATTACTATGCTTGAGTCAATCATGAGTAGTGTAAGAATTTCTAGACGTTGATCATCTATTATATAAAATTATTTGTGCATCAGCGATTTCGATCCATATATTTTTGAGAGTGATATATTATATACTTAGTTGTTAAGTATATATTTATGACTTCTTGGATGTTATGTATTACTTATCATTGATGCTGACTTGGATGGATTTGGGTAATTATGTACATCGAGTTTTGCAAAAGAATGAACTTTTGAATTATAATACCTAATAAGCTTGTAATTGAGCTATGTGACTGTATGTGGAGTTGTGGTGTTCTGGGCTAGTCACATTGTTGATACCTTGCTACAGGTTGAAAATATGGTTGTGGTAGTCCACAGGACTAGCCATGATATTGATGTCTTGCCACAGGCGAGAAACATGGCTATGGTTGTTCAAAGTTAAGCACTTGTGATTTTTCAGACTAGCCATTGATAGTGCCTTGCCCCAAGCTGTAAATATGGTTGCAGCAGTTAAGGTTGAGCACTCGTGGTCTTTTAGACTAGTCACAATTGGTGCTCCACCATATGCTGGAAATATAGTTGTGGTAGTCTATAGGACTAGCCACAGTATTGATGCCCTGTCATGAACTGAAAATATGGTTGGTAGTCTACAGGACTAACCATGGTATTGATCCCTACCACGAGCTGAAAATTAATATAGCCGTGGTAGTCTAAAGCTAAGCACTTTGGTATAATTAGATCCGATGTATGTTATTTTGAGATAATTATAAAATATAATTTATTATGCAAAAAGATATGTATTTATTATACATATTTTATGAATCATGGTATCTTTTAGTATGTGATTTATATGAGTAAGAATCATCAACACTGTCTCATTTATTATTATTATGTTAGTGTTGATGTGTGAAAATTCTTACTAGACTGTAAAGCTCACCATCCTTTCTTCCTCTTTTTTTAGAGTTACAAGATACATGCATTGGGCTATGGTTGGAATCACAGTTGAAAGGATTGATTAGATAGAGCACTTCAGTGACAGTTGGATGATCGAATTTTATAAATTATACCAGATTGATATTTTTAATATAAAATATTATTATGAATTGAAATTGACAGTGTTCAAAGGATCTTGAGGTTGTAATGATTTTAAGATCTTACATATTCTTTAGAATCTTACCCTAATGAATGTGCAATCATCATATATTCGATCCAAGTGCTAGGTTCGAGGCAAGATGAAATGATATCAAGGCTAAAATTATGATCTTTAGGGATTGTGACATAGTCAAAATTAAATTTAAGATTATGATCACTAGGGACATGATTGAAGTAGCAGAAAGGATTCAAAGTTTGAATTTCGGATCATTAGATATTACGATGAAATTGATGCATAACTGGCATATGATGTATATAACAAAACTAGATGAGTTATGTCTTGGATTTTTATAAGTAAGGTTTGACCTAATAGTAAGAGATATTAACCTAGAAATATAGTTTGCAATATCGGTATGTTGTGGAGTGTGTACTATTCAATTGTTATTTAGATGATTTTGAAAATTGCAAATTTAATGTGGGTGCAAACCATAATAACCCGTTAGTTTTGTTGTTGATTGTTTGATTGTAAATTTGGGTTTAGCAACAAGTTATTTAGAGTATGGAATATTCTTCAGGGACTGCACCTATTGATGGCTTATGTACTATATTGACATTCGGTTCTATTGATTGGTTTAGATTTTGTTTGAGAGGATATGGGATATACACCAAGATAGAATCTTTGATAATTTAAACTATTATCTTTAGATCAGCTTGCTTGATTTTTCTTATATTTGTAGAGATTATTAGATATGTTAGATTTTAAAATAGAGTTTATGTTTCTAAGCTGATCTAAGGTATGATGCTATTGTTATCTAATTGAGTTGAAAACTTTTGGAAGACTTATAGGAGTCTTAATATATAAGGGACAAGATTCCAAGTGTCAATTTATTATTGATGCTAGGGGTCATGATGAAGAAGTTCCATATGGAATAATTAAATTGATTCTACTCATAGGGATGTTGCTTTGGAGTCTTCTAAATTGTTGAGATTTGGAATTAATCTTGTTTTAAAAGAAAGTCGGTTTGGAATTATCTAATTGATTATCAGATAAATCTAGGGCTAACTCACTCTAATTAGTTCTAGATTTATGGGGTTTAGATGAGTACTAGAGATTATGCAATGACTTCAAATATAGAAGTGGACCAAGGTTTAATCTTGATATATATGATATGCTCAGAGGACAAAGAAACCTAAAAGTTTGCTCTAGATCTATCAAAAAATTTGAAAGATTGATTTTTTTTAGATTATGAAGTAAAGCAATATTCTCATCAGGATTCATTCGGTAATCCTAAAGGATTCGATGGATTTAGATCAGAGTGCACAGCGAAAACATAGTAGTTTAAGTCATTTAAATTTTATCAAAAAGATTGGTTTTAACTCGGATGGTGTTATGATAGAGGATTGGAATTTTGTTTTCGAGTGAACAAAGTTAATTAGGGGGTCAAGGATAGGATAAGAATTTTGTACCCTTATGATTTCGAACTTGCAGTATGCTAATTTTGAGCATAAAATTATTGTAAAGAAAGAAGAATGTAAGAACTTGGATTTTTTTGAAAATCTCTCCCGCACAAATCTAAAAGCAAAAGAAAAAAAGAAAAAAATATAAAACCACTTGCACTGAGCACGTGAGGCAGAAGAAGACCCCTAAAGGAGTCCTTATCCTCTTTGAATCCAACCAAAAAAGGGATCCTAGGCCCGTTCAAACTCTGATGAGGCCCTAGGATCTATACCTATCAATTCCCCCCATCCTTCTCAATGTGCCACCCAACTTTCCAACCAAATCACCGATGAAATCAAAGGTTTAGAGGGAAAGAACAATCGAGTGACTTTTGGTGAACTACCATCGATTCCTCACAAGATACGAGATATTGATCTATCCTTCTTCTTCCTCTTCTCTTTTTCAAACCCCGTGAAGCTCTTGATCATCAGATTTAGTTGCCAGCCGCCAGATTTCACAGGGGATCAGCCTCTCCTATTTTTGCTTCCTTTTTTCTTTCCATCAGAGCAGCCGTCGTCAGCCATGTTCGACCGTCGAAGGCCGAGGTCATCGGGGTCCACCACCATGAGGGGTGGTTGCTTTTTTGGGTCACCGTCATAGGGAAAGCCTTTCCCTCCATCTTTCCATGAAGATGAAAAAATAAAATGAGAGAAACAGAAAAAGAAAAGAAAAGAGAAAAAAGAGTTCTCTCTTACCTTCTCTCTCTGCTTTCTTTCTCTATATGTTTCTCTCTCTATTTTCTCTTTCTAAAAATCTTATGGACCTATGGAGGATTTAGGTACTTATGTAATCCAAATGAATTGGTTGACTCTAAGAGGGATTTTGGGCTTATGATGTTTAGGTGTTTATTTATAAATTTCTCTATTTTTAATCACACATGATTTTTATATTTGATCGTAACTATACAGAGATAAAATTATTATATAAAAATTATCAAGAGAAATATCTTGATTTTGAGTTCGTAGATCGAGAAGTTCATCGATTATTGTATTTGAGTCAATCATCAATAGTGTAAGAATTTTTAGACATTGATTATCTATTTATATAAAATTATTTATGCATTTGATTTGGATCCATATATTTTTGAGAGTGATATATTATATACTTAATTGTTAAATATATATTTATGACTTATTGGATGTTATGTATTACTTGTCACTTATACTGCCTCGGATGGATTTTGATAATTATTTACATTGAGTTTTGCAAAAGAATGAACTCTTGAATTAGAATACCTAACAAGCATGTAATTGAGCTATATGACTGTATGTGGAGTTGTGGTGCTCTGGGCTAGCCACGATGTTGATGCCTTAATTATCATAGGCTGGAAATGTGCTTGCGATAGTCCATAAGACTAGCCACAGTATTGATATCTTACTACGGACTAAAAATATGGCTGTGGTAGTTCAGAGTTGAGCATCTGTGGTCCTCTAGACTAACCATAGATAGTGCCTTTCCACGAGTTGTAAACATGATTATGGTAGTTGGGGTTGAGTGCTTGTGGTCCTTTGGACTAGCCATGGTTGGTGCTCTGCTATAGGCTGCAAATATGATTATGGTAGTCTACAGGACTAGCCATAGTATTGGTGCCCCGTTATGGACTGAAAATATGGTTGTGGTAGTTTATAGAACTAGCCACAGTATTGATGTCCGTCATGGGCTAGAAATATGATTATGGTAGTTTAGAGTCGAGCACCTTGGTATAATTAGATCCGATGTGTATTATCTTGAGATAATTATAAGATGTGATTTATTGCACAGAAAGTATGTATTTGCTATATATATTTTATGAATCATGGTATCTTTTAGCATGTGATGTGTACGAGTAACAACCATTGATACTATCTCATTTATTATTATGTTAGTGTTGGTGTTCGAAAATTTTTAATGGGCTATAAATCTTACCCCCTCTCTTCCTCTTTTCTTTTCAGAGTTATAAGATACATGCATTGGGCTATGGTTGGAATCACGTTGAAAGGATTGATTAGATAGAGTATCAATAGTGACAGTTGGATATTCGAGTTTTATAAATTGTACAAGATTGATATTTGTTAATATGAAATTTTATTATAAATTGAGATTGATAATTCAAAGGATCTTAAGGTTGTAATAAATTTTAAGACCTTACATATTTTTAGGATCTTACCTTAAGGAGCGTGCGGCCATCATGTATTCCACCCAGATGCTAGATTCAGGGCATGATAAGTAGTTCCATAGCACAGAGGGGTAATCTAGTAGCTATATATTCAAGTGGTAGCAGTGCATATATACCAAAAAAGGGCAAATTTATTAAACAATTATATTGTATAGCTCAAAAAAAAAGAAAGAATCAAGGATAGAGGGAGAAAAGCAGCATGTAGCTATCACATGCATGTAGGAAGAACGTAACGACCAAGTTTGAAGGGACCTATTGATTTGTTCAACTCCTATACATAAGATGCTATGTATTAGTTAATTTGATGGGTACTAAAATCTGATCAACATTACATTGATGCAAAGACATCTCGAATCTGCATGCAAGCCTTGCTGAAGATATCAAGAATGTTAGAAAACCACTACGATTTCGTACGTATAGTTCAAAATTTTCTAGACATCTATACGGCAAAAATAAATAAATTAAAATATTTTTAATTTGAACACGCACTAGATCTGATCTGAAAACTACAATTAAGATCTTGATATGAATATTCAACCATAATCTAAAATCTGAAAAAAAAATAAATCATTAGAAAAATCAAACGGAGATCGGATCTCCATACCTCGGATCCTATGGATGTCCCGAATTCTGATCGTAGCTGCACACGCATCCGGCCTTTACTGGTATCCACACGGAGCTGTTTGATCAAAGCACCGAGATCACCGATATGCTAGCACCTTGCAGATCTCGCTCCTCATCCTTGAATCTAGATCTCTTCTTCTAGATCTTGAAGAAGGAGATCGCTGCGCGAACTCTTTCACACAGATCCAATGGGATCTGAACCAGATCACCATAAAGAGAAGAAGAACCCTTCTTCTTTCTTTTCTCTCTCTTTTCTCTTCTTAGATCTGATCTCCTATCAGATCTGGATGTTGGATGTGAAGGGAGAAAGAAGGGAGGCGTTGGGAGGAGTTTTGCGGTAAGAAAGAAGACCCTTACACCTTAGCGCACGCCACCCTTTTCTCATCTTAATTTTTGTCGCACCACCACAAAACCTTCACACCTCCTTAGAGATAAGATCAGATCTTATCTAAATAAGGAAGAATGGTGTGTAATAAAGGAATGAAAAATTTTGTGCGCCAAAGAGAAAATGTGAGATCTCTCACGCAAATAATTTTTAGCGCATGCCCATTCCTTCCAAGAATTATTGTCACACAAAAATTTTCCACACCCTAACAAATTAGATAAGGTAGTTTTTTGATAAGGCATCTATTCAAATCAAATTTGGATAGATGTCCAAAAAGAGAGAGAGTCCCAAAAGGATGGGGCGCCAACTATTAGCGCCCCTCCTCTCTTCATGCACACAAGGAATAAGGGGCGAGTTTCAACATGCACCCTTCTCTTCTTGGCATGAATTTTGGAGGAGGATATTAGAGGACCTAGACTCTCTGAGTCATGGTTCATCTAGTTTAAATAGAGCCTCAATCGGGTTCAAATTGAGTCCGAAACGAGCCAAATTTGAAAAGGCTGTCAAGCCTGATCCAATCAAGCTTGAAATTCAAATCTGATTTGGATAATTAAACCAATTAATATTAAATTAAATTAAATCTAATTAAATTAAATCTAATTTAAATTAATTACTACTTAATTTATAATTTAATAAGTCTCAATAAAATTACAACATTTATAATTAAGTCCCAGTGCTAACAATTAGCAGCTGCCAAAACTGTAATGCTTATAAATTAGCAATTTCTAATATTCAAACTATCAATCCAATTGATAATTTGAATGTGATCCAAGCCATTGATCAAGTCATGCTCCTTTTATATGTGACTTCTCAAATTCTATTCTATCTGATAGTGAGACATAATATAATCTCTATCACAGTATCATCGAAACTCTTTTCGATGGGCTAGAACGATTCCAACTCACCTCAACAAACATTATTGATCCAAAAATGATCTTAGTGAGTTCTCACGATACACCAATGATATCTAACAACATATAGTGGCAACCCAACAGAATAGAAAAGTGAACCTCTAGGTGTAGTTATCGTGTGATATAATCCCTTTATCGTGAGTCCTGACTTGACGGAGGTCATGAAGAACTCATCAAACCCCATCGTTAGTCATATGCTAGATTGGCTCGACTCAAGTTTATTTGTGAATCTCATAAAATTTTTTTCAGTATTCGCTACACGTACTCTGGCCAGAGATTTTCTAAACTCAGTTTTATGAATCGCATAGGACTTCTCTTTTTCTACCAAGATCGATAGATTCCATCTAGGTGCATCCTACTCCAAACAGCAAATCTGAATCTGCAATAGCCAACATACATAGCAAGGATCCAAATGGCTAGGGACCAAAAAATGTACAGTCAAATTATATAGCCTCGTTGCGAATAGCCAACACACCATAGGTCAAAGACCAGTCACACCACTGTAGCATCGAA
>KE505928.1:46706-64237 GCA_000441515.1 Elaeis oleifera | reverse complement strand
GTAGAACAAAAGAATGAATCTCTAGGTGTAGTTATCGTGTGATACAATCCCTCTATTGTGAGTTCCGACTTAACGGAGGTCATGAAAAACTCATTAAATCTCATCGTCAGTCATATGCTAGATTGGCTTAACTCAAGTTCATTTGTGAATCCCGTTAAAACTCTTTTTCAGTATTCACACTTACTCTGATCAGAGATTTTCTGAACTCAATTTTACGAATCGCATAGGACTTCTCCTTTTCTATCCAGGTTGATAGATTCCATTTAGATGCATTCTACTCCAAATAGTGAATCTGAACCTACAATAGCCAATATACACAGTAAGGATCCGAATGGCTAGGGACCAAGGGAATGTGCAGTCAAACTATATAGTCTCACTGTGAATAACCAATACACCGTAGGTCAAAAGACTAGCCACACTATTGTAGCTAGCATCGAGAAAATCACTGACGAGTGAGTAGACATCCAAGTGGTTTCTCGTGTTGGTTACGCTCAGTGCAAGTTATTCTCTAACAACCACCTACACTCTCATCCCAATGTCTCTACACCGCAGACTTGAGACTCATTTACCCTAAAGGGAGGTGATTCATGCATTGATCTTGAATGGATTGATTACTGTCCTCCGTAACGATCCTTCGATCAGGAGCATTTAGAAATTAACTACTAATAATGTATGTCTCAAATTCTCAACACCTTGAGAATATATAAAATCATCTTTGTTAATTCTAAGATAAATCATAGACACAAAAGATATGATTGATTATAAAGACTGTCCATCAAGTACAAAACATGTCCTAGAGAAAAGTATGTGTCAGTCAAAATTGACTTCTAAGATACACATCTAATAAAGAAAACATATCTGACCCCACATTTAGTGAAAACAAAAATCTGCCCAAATGAGTGAAACATGCACCACTCCTTATAGATCTTCTAATAAGTAGTCAAGTAGATGTAGAATTTGAACACGTTTTTGAATCATTTGCTTAATCTTTATTTTGTCACATACAAGAAATTGATTTTGGGGATAATCAATATGGTATTGCACATGTCCTTGCTGCACAAAGTAGATCTGTCAATTTAATATCCCATCCCTTTATTTAGTGATCTTTCGTCAAACTAAGAGCATCTCACAGTCGATACTCCTGTAGATCCTTTCTAAGTGAGCGTGAGCATGATATGGCTGCTGGTCTTTTCATGTGTTATTCATGGATTCCAAATCTTAAAACTGATATAGATGAAACTTGTAGGGCACCACGCCATGGTAACTAGTACTTGCCAGATTTGGATAGAAATATGTACCTCAAGATATACATCTAGAATGGAAGCTTCATCATTTCTTGGAAACATACCTTTATTCATATGAGAAATCGCTTTTTGCATCAACAAATGTTCTATGCTAGTGCATCAAAATGTGTGAAAGATATCCTAAACCATATACGAGTAGAATCATCACTTGTTTCACTAGCCCGGCAAGCAACTGATTTTAAGTGAAATGCCTTGCATCAATTTGTGAGAGCTCGTGCGAGCATATGTTTAGTCCTACATTATGTGCACCAGATAGTTCTAGAGTAATCGATTATATAGAGCCATGAGCATAAATAGCACCTTCAGACTAGCATTTATGGATGAGGCTTTGGGTCATGATAAATGATATCAAAGTAGTCTTGGCCCATGCTCTATATATGTGGACTGGGGGAGACTACAATACAAGTACTTTTGGACTGGCTTCGAGTAGATTATGATGTTTGCAATTTGATTGTAGTACTTGTAATTATATTCAAATGAATATAAACCCGTAGTTTGACAAGGATATTGGGGATTAAATAGAGGTAGTATGTAAAAGTCCATATAATTTTGTATTCAATCTCATATTGGCTATGAACTAGATAGATCTTAGATGTTATACAAGGCCAAAAAATTCAAATAATATCTTCTGACTAGCTTTTTTGGACGAAGCCTTAGATCGTAATATAATTCTTATGGCATATATGTTCTCTCTCATCATGTCAAGAGACTTCAAGTTTGTAGGGACTCGTGGGGATGTGTGTTTAGTTCTACATTGACTATACTCTGGATAGATCTTGAGTATATGCAAAATAAAGAAATTCAAATAATATCTTCTGACTTATCTTTTTGAATAAGATCATGGAATGTTACGAATGATGTCAAAGCGGACCTAGTCCATGGCTCATGCAGACTAAGAGACATTGCTGCATAAGTCCATTGGGATTGACCATAGGCCAATCCTAATGTTTGTAATTAGATTTAAATATATTTGACTCTTAATCTGATGAGGATGCCATAAATGGAGAGAGTATATAAGAATCTATATGGATGTATGTTAGTCCTACATCAGCTGTAGTCTAGATAGATCTTAGGACTTATGCAGGACCAAAAGAATTAAAATAATCCCTTCCAATTAGCCTTGTTGGGTGACACCCTAAATTGTTACAAAGTCTTGTCAGTGTATTCTCGATCAATTTTAGTTTTGAATTCATGGTAAATATTACTGAAATTAAGATATGTTGGTAATTAAAGACTAGTTGTGAACTATTAAAGGTTGAATTTTGGTGATGATGCTCGTTTACATCACCTAGTAAAGCCACAATTAACCCTCCACGTAGGCTCCTATTCTAGATCGGCGAAAATTTGACATTAACCCATCATTAAATGAGGATATATATGTGCCTCATTGGGTGTTGTCTCATATTTGTGGAGAAACCACAATCAGATGCTTTGCACCAATTTCAACTGCCAGTGACCCTTCACCTCAAAAATAAAAGGAAAAAAAGAAAAAGAAAAGAAAGAAAAAAAAAGGGAAAGGTGCCGGTGCCTCAGCACATTCACCATCTATTAATAGCATAACTCCACATGCTAACCCAACAACTCCCAACAGAAATCTTCCAATTCCTTTTAAGTTTGGGTAGTTGGTTATTATCTGTAGCATGCATGTTTTGATTTTGAATCCTATGTTACATATTCATTTAAACATTCGCATGGCTTCTTGTTACGTGCATGCGTGCTGGGAGGTTTAAGTTTAGGAAAGTATGGTAACCGAGGTTTGATGGACATGCAGGTACCTCGTTGACTATACCGCAAATAAATAATCAGCAGGCTATAAGAGAAATATTTTTATACGTACCTCGTACGGACTCATTCTGTTCTCTTCTTATCGTATAATAGCCAGGCTTTTATCCAAAAAAAAAAAGAATTGTATAACGGCCAGGCAGTGTACATAACGAGTTCATGAATTGATGCCTCGTGCTCTCTCTCTCTCTCTCTCTCTCACGATCCCATGCCTTCCCCGACCCCTCCCCCTGTACCTCCTAATTAAAGATCCACTTAAATGATCCCTACGAACCTCCACAAAGATCTGCTTAAACACTGGTTAATTCAAGGAATTGTAGTGATACAAATATTGTTAATAAAGTCTTGTTCACAATTTTCTCGAAACAAAGGGTTTTGTTTCATAAAAGCAAGAGAAAAACGTTGCAAGCAAGTGATCACATGAGATAAGACTGAGCATATGAGTCCAGACAATGTAGCAAGGGGTGTACAAATATTGCCTTATTTTAGGTACAACCAATTAAAAAAAAAGAATTTCCAAGGTCATCCATAAATACAAAAAAGCTTAGAGTATGAGAATTTGAAAAGATCGATGGAAATATAAAATTAAAATATAAGTAGTCAAACACAGTTATTTAAACAAAATTGTAGATATTTGCAGTTAAAAACTATAAAGGAAACTAAGTATAAACTTTTAATATAAATTGGAATATATTAAATAAAATTGAAGGTAATTGAAAAAAATATTCTGCTAAAATTTAAAACTAAAGGATTTGTTATTTTGTAAAAGAAGATACCTTTTTTAATTTAAAAAAAGGCATTGCTTTCACATAAGTAAAAGATTATCTTTTACAAAAACATTATGAACAGGAATGAATTTGTAAAAGAGTCACCAAAGATCTTCACTTAATTAACTAATAAACAAAAGTACACAGAGAGAGAGAGAGGCCATGGTTGGAGAAGGGCATCCAAAACCACTTAAGTATCTTCTCCCATTCAAATCTCGGTTTTTTTAAGCAGTCTATATCAAACCAAAATCATTCCCAAGCTTTGAATTTCAAGTTTGAAGCTGAAAGTGTGACAAAATTCTATTGATATTAGCCAATTGGCTCAAACCTAGCTTGGCCTGGCATATATATGCTAAGATCTATGCTAGGCTTCATAGCTCTCCCAATGATTTTATAATTCTGACCAACAATTTTGATTTTTTGAGTATAAGTTCCTTTATATATATTTTTATTTAAAAATAAATTGGAGCACATGGTAGGGGCTTGTCCGGTGCTTATGTATATGAAAGAGAGGACATGATATTAATAGGTTGAGATTGAACAGAATAGAAGGGGAGAAAGCGATTATGTAAGATTAAGTTTTATAAATGAGATAGAAGGGGAGAGAGAGTAAGGTTCACCTTATTAATGCATATCACCCTATACTGACACCATTTGATACTTGGTAAAGAGCATATTGAGTGTCGATAGGTTATTACACCAGAAAAACTTTTGCTACTCATGTTCTACTACATATGCTTGCCATACCACTACTTCTCACTACTCTTAGAACCACTTTAGTGGTACTGTAACCCACCCGTATGGGTTTTAGGTCTTTATCATGAACAATCTGGGTCATAGGTTAAGCATGGAAACATCGGTTTCACAATCCAAAATGGATTTTCCCCATCTTTCTTTCTGTTAAGGCTTATAGTGGAAAAAAATTTGTATAACACTAAGTTCCAATCAATTTGTTTGAATCTCCGAAATCTATTTATAACCTGCTCTCTCCATTTCTATTGCTAACTGGTATATATTATGTTTGCCGACTAATCTAGATAATGGATGGGGATAGTGAATTCCATGTCTGTCTGTTTCTTCATCTCTTCCTATCCCTAACACTATAGATATTTTATATCCTGCCTTGTAGTGACATCGTAAAATGCATTTTTGAAACTCCCGCTTTATCAGTTTTGATCCTCCCACGTGAGATAGCTGATTATATTTTTTATATTCAAAAGGCACTCTCATCCAAACAAAGTGGAAGATCCTCATTTCATTTCCATGAAGGGAGGAGGTGATCCGATGAGGGAGAAAGAAGATTACTCTCAACCAGCTCAACTTGAATCTCATAAAAGAAAACTAGAAGAAGATAGAAGAATTAGAAAAGTTAGGCTTAAGTTTCTTTTCTTTCATTGATTCACCACACACCTTATAAATAAAGATACATAGCCCTTATTCATAATAGTAGTGAGGTCCTCCCTTGCACACAAGTTGGCTTAGGTTCCTCTTCAAATTTGTATAAGACTAGATCTGAAAGAATGACTACTATAAATAATCATGAAAAAAATAAAATCCTATAGGAAATGGATTTGCACTTCTACATCAACTTTGGCTTTTATCTCTCCACTTAATTCTTCATAGATTGGAAGACAACGTCTAGTCAAATTTTTTTAAAAAAGTAAGTTTTGGTTGGTTCAGCCTGTCTCGATGCCCAAATGATGAAATTTTGGTTCAATTTAATGGCCAAAAGATATAGATCTCAAAAAGCTATATATCTAATTTTAAGAAAAAAATCATCTTAGTCAGGTATTGTATGACTAAGTTATGGCCTCTAAAAATTTGGATCATCTCAATCATATGTTCTATGACTAAGTTATGGTCTCCAGAATTTTGGCATGCGATAAGATTTTCTGATGTGGTGGATTTTACTCTTGGATCCTATCCAGCTCTACTTGTAGTGACCAAAATGCTCTATGACACATTTGGTAATTCTTTTGGATACCCATAGTGGCCAAATCCACATTAAATCCAGTGATCCTCTAGGATACCCATAGTGGCTGAAGTGATCCAGATCAAGTTAGGGATCCTCTTGAATATTCATAGTAGTCAAAGTAGTCCACATCAAATTTGGTGATTCTCTTGGATCAAGAAGTAACTATACTGATTGATTGGTTCTCATGTTGATTGGATGAATGCACACGATAATCTGTTGAATTGCAGGTCTTGGGTTTGGGGAAGGTGGAGATAAACTGACTCGATGACACCAACCCCTATTAATTTGTACTGCCATGGTGCTAGTATAGAAGTCAAAATTCAATCTGCTAAAATCACTAATATTGAATCACAGCAGTCTTCATACCATTTATTGATATAAGACTCCTCTATGATTACAAATGTTAGTAATCTTATTGATTTAGATCCTAGTTATGTAGTGCATGTGGTGTGAAATTTGTACTCATATGATCAAAATGTATAAAACTCATTATCAATCCACTATATGGCTTTAAATGAAATCCCTTTATACTTCCAATGAAAGCTATAATAATTTTAAGCTTATGTCATAATTTCATCATATATTTCAAGATAAATCCTTTATGTCTCAAGGCGAATCATAATATCAATTATGATATCAATTATAATATAAGCAATATTTTCATGCTTAAGTGGCATCTTTATGCTTAAGACTTCGAGTGAAATAATATCTTTATGCTTAAGCAACACCTATATACCTAAGACTTTCATTTAAATAGTATTTATAATCAACCATATGTGCACAAATGTAAATGCAATATTTCAACATGAAAATAGTAAAAAGATATTGTAAAATAATGCTCTCACTAATCAACCACAATAAAGATTCCAATAAACCCATGTTCTTCACATGTTTAATAAATACAGTGAATTTAAGTCCCTTGGTCAATGGGTCAGTCAGTATTGCATCAGTCTTTATGTGTTTAATTACAATATCTTTCTTTTAATCAAATCTTTGACTACCAAATATTTTATCTTTATATGGATAAAGATACTAAAATCTTTATTGTTCTTTAAAAAGAACATGGCTGCACTATTATCACAAGAAATCTAAAGTGATTTCAAGAAAGAATCAGCAATCATAAGTCCTGGGATGAAATCACTCAATCAAACAACATGAGTTGTAACTCCAAAGATACCACAAACTCTATCGGCAAAGCATAAGATACCGCAAAAGTTTGTTTTGAACCTTTTTTTAAGAATAACTCTTCCAACCATTATTAAAATACAATAAAATTAAATTTCATATTATCCATGCAACCAGCAAAATTTAGGATTATAATATCCAATCACCTCAAGATGATTATACTTTCAAAGGTCAGCATACATTTTATTATGATTTTCTATAAATATCTCGTAACCTTTTAGCTATATTCCAAATGCTCCATATTCGAACTATTATATATCCATAATACACTCACAATATATGCTATAGTCGATCTGACGCAAATTTCACATACATTAAACTACAGATAGTAGTTAAATAAGGCACATCATTCATGGATTCTCTTCTATATTATTCTTAGGAAACTAGTTTTCATTGAATTTATCTCCCTTGACCATATGTACCTCTTCAGGTTTGTAATTATGCAAACCAAATCCATTGAGTATATATACAATTAATATGAGCTCTCTAAGACAACCCTAATATATCACAGATTATTTCTGTAAATCTTAAAATTAAATATAAATAAAGCTTCTCTAAAATTCTTCATATTAAAGATCTTAGATACTATAGTTTGGTCTCATACAACAACAGAGTCACTACTGACAAACCAAATAGCATTCATATATAAGACAAAGAAGAGAAATTTACTCCCACTAATCTTAAGATATATATATTGATCCACTTTATTATCTACAAATTTTAGTGAATCCATAATGTAATCAAACTTAAGATATTATTTTCTCGATAACTACTAAAGATGATAGATACAACCCTCAGGTTTGTGTCCTATATGTTTTTTTCGACTCTCAACAAAATCTTATGGTTGATTCATGTAAAGTTCTTCATGAAGATCATCATTTAGAAAACAATCTTAATCTTCACCTAATGAAGCTTTAGCTTCAAATGGTCTACTAGTGCTATAATTATTCTTAAAGAATTCTTACAAAAGATTGAAAAAAGTCTCATGTTGTAATTTATGCCTTTTTATGTACCCTTATGCAACCATTCTAGCATTGAAGTGTCTAATATTACCTTTAGAGTCTTTCTTGAT
Organism: Elaeis oleifera; assembly: GCA_000441515.1. Lineage (NCBI taxonomy): Eukaryota > Viridiplantae > Streptophyta > Magnoliopsida > Arecales > Arecaceae > Elaeis > Elaeis oleifera. The sequence continues at coordinate 56,152 of KE505928.1, read as the reverse complement.
TTTAAATATCCATTTATAACTTATAGACTTATATCTTTCAAGTAATTCCATCAGATCCCATACTTTATTATCAATCATGGATTGCATCGCATCATATATAGCTTCAAACTATTTAGCTAACTAAAACATATAATAGTTTGATCGTATGAGACTAAATTAACCACATGGATAATGCCATAGTCATTCTTATCTAAATAAACCAAATAGTAATTAGGAATGATAAGTTTTCTTTTCTTTTATGTGATTTCTTTATTGAAACTTTATTAACTGATTATGGAGGTGCTATAATCGGTTCATACATTTGATATTGCTCTCCCACTATCCTTTCAAGATAAAATATGATATTTTCTTAGACAACTGGAATAAGAACAATGACTTTTTTTTTTAATATCATATTTTAGTATGAGAGCATCTGTAATTGTCCATATCAAACTCTAAAAATCTAACATCATTAGATTCTATCCTTCAGAATTATCTATATAGCCAATTAAATGATAGTAAGTAATTCTAGTCTAAACTTTTACTGATGGTTTATAAATCTTAACCTTTATAGGATAGTCTCGAATATAAAAAAGATTAGTATTGGGCATCCTACCAACTGTCAATTTAAAAGATATCTTATAAACTATCTTATTAAGGACTCTATTCAAGATATTGATGGCGGTCTTTAGAGCCTCATCCTAGAGATATTATGATAAATTGCACCCATTCATCATGCGTGCTTCTAATCATACTTTTTATAAGTGCAATTATGCCTTTGAACCACACTATTTTGCTCAAGAGTTTCAGAAATAGTATATTAAGCAACTATCCCATACTCTTGTAAGTATTTGGCAAAGATCCCATTTGATGGCCAAATTCATTAGATTGATCATAATATTCACCATTACAATCAGATCTCACCACCTCAACCATCTTCCCATATTGCTTCTTAACCTCAGTATTCAAGCACTTAAGATTTTTTTTTTTGAGAATATAGACATACCCATATTAAGAAAAGTCATCAATAACAGTAATAAAAAATCTATTATCATAAATAGAAAGACTTAGGGGTCTACTTATGTTGGTTTGAATGAGTTCTAAAGGTCCATTACTACCTGTGGACTCCTTACTTTTAGTTTTGATAAAATTGCCCCTAAGATGGTTGACACAAGATGAATGTACTAAAGCTAAGTGTAGACAGAATTCCATCATCAATTGACATTTGAATCCTTCTTTAGAAATGTGACCCGAATGCTTATGTCACAGCATAGAGGATTTGTTCTTTAATACCTAACTCTTACATTGAAACATTGAAAACTCTTGTGAACTTTCCTCCTACAAAGAAGCGCACTTGAAAACTTTCTTGATTAGCAACTTATGGGCTTGCCAGGATTTTGATTTCTTTTTCTAGAATTGTGAGTCTAACTATCTCTTTTGGAACCATTATCCTTTTCTTATTATGTACAGAATCTTTAGGGTGTAATGAATATACCATATTAGCACTCTCATCCTTTCCCTAAAAATATTAAAACTTTTGAACAAAACTAAAATACATTTATTCACATTCCATTTATCCCTTTACGCATTATATATGATTTTAAGTTGACTAAATTGCATAGATAGAGAATTAAGAGCTTAATAACCAAGAAAAACATTAGGGATAGGGATCTCAAAATACTAAGCTCAGGTACAATACTCTCTAATTTCATAATGGAAATCCTAACACCATCATGTCATCATATCTTATATTGATTAGTTTATCTATTAGCTATCTAGCCTCTGTCTTATCAGACTCCATATATCTCTTACTAATGAGGTTCAATAATTATTTATAGTTACTATTGTTAAGTATAACATCTAAAATAATATTAGAAATGGACTTCTTCATGATTCTCAGGCTAAGACTATCCACTCTCTAGCTTTTTTCATAGGTAGTTTATATTCTAGAGTATTCTCACTAATGACTTGAGATGAAGGATCATCACTAGCTCAATGTAATGTCCAAATTTCACCAAACATAGTGCTAGCTGAATTTTATATTTTTATATTTTATAATTTATTCCAATCAGAGTCTTAATAGAAGCATTAATATTACTCAATACAAAGTGCTAACTATTAAATAATTTTTATACAATTAATCAATAGATAAATATAAGCAATGTATACGCTTGAAAACTTTTATAAGTATTATTTCAATGAGAGCTCTTGGTACAATGCCATAAACTTCTATTTAAGAAGAAAGTGATGTAAGGTGTCCCTCTCCACTATATAATGTTATTCAATGCAAAAGTGTTAACTGCTAAACAACTTTATATAGTTAATCAATGGACAAATATAGATAATTCATATTCTTAAAATCTTTGTAAGCATTATTTCAATGAGAGCCCTTGCTGCAATGTCATAAACTTCTTTTGGAAAGAAAATGACTCATGTAAGGTATCTCTCCAGTATCCATTGAAATCAACTTAGTTAGGTATTATCAACTTTCAGATGTCTATCTACTTTGATAGAATGAATCTCTAGACTATGCATGCTCACTAGTCACAAAATATTTCACTTCAAAATTATGATACATAATAAGCTTTCTTTGAAGAGATGACTGTATGCAATAATTTTACAATGCTTCTCAATCTCTAAAATGTCATATAGAAAAATCTTACTAACATTAATAAATAGGCCACTTAAGTGGTCACCATCCAATAAATCCATAAATCTCTAAATAAGGGATCAACCAGTATGCCGATGAATCCATTTATTCAACTTAATGCACTAATACTAAGTAATTAATCAAAAATCAACATATCTAATCCCATAAAATATCAATAGAGGGATTCTATAAATCTCAATGAATGGGCCACTTTGGTGGTCACCACCTATGTATTGGAATCCAAAATCTTCTAAATCAAGGATCAACACAAAATTTATCATTATCCAAATCAAATATGAGTGTATTAAATTTATAATAGCATATATAAGGCTCTTTATACAATTAAATTTTATTGCAGGAATCATAAGATAATTTTGAGATTAATGTTATATAATACACATAAGAATAGGGGCTAAACTATAATGGAAACACTTCAATATATAAGAAACTCTCATCTTAGAGACTAAAAGTTAATTTCTGAGGACTATTACTGGAAATAAATCTTTTTAGGGACTAAATTATAAATTTTCACATAACTACACATACAAATCAGGCTCAGATTTTGGATCGAACCTAAAATCCAAATCCAAACCCGAACCTGAACCCCTTAGTAGTTTCCTTCTTCCTCCTCGATTGGCTGGTGAAAAAAAGGGCCAAACTGGTGCCTCTTCTGCCTCAAAATGTAGCCAACGGTTGTCGAAAAAAGGCTAATGGGTAGACCACCACTGTCTCCCATCCGTTTGCTGTCCATATCGCTGGCGATTAAGAGAGAAACCCTCGATAATCAGAGATCCAATGGTTCCTCTTTCTTTTTTTTGTTTCAAACTTCTTAAAATTGGGTGGAAGGGAGAGGTTGGGCCTACATCTAGTGCCACCACCCATCAGGATCGTCACCGACCTATGCCTGACGATGACCTATAGTCAACACAAGGGAGGAGGAGGGCACGGTGGTGAAACCACCGCCCTCATGTTTCCTTCTTTTTTTGTTTGGATCTTTGGATTCGGATGGGGATCGTCAGCCCTCACCGCTGGGTCATCCTGGTCACCGCCAGACCATGGTCCCGTCATGTCGGTGAGAAGAAGAACGAAGAGAGGATGGCCATAAGAGATCTGTCCCTCTTCTTTGTGATTTATTTATCCTTTTTTAATTCCTATTTTGATCCTAACCATCTAGAAAAATCCAAGCTTTGATACTAATTGTTGAAAATTTTTCTGTGAATCTTGCACAGAAGATTAAAATACAAAAAATCATTCAAAGAAATCAATTAACAAATCAATCATACCTTCAAATCTCTAAACAGCCATTGACAATCGATGTACCAGCATCTTGTAGAAGAAGAAAATAATGGTGAGATAGATCTTCTTCTCCATCTCCACTTTATGCCCATCTCCTCCATGGGATAAGTTCATCCTAGGAATGTAAAGATCTTGATGCCTTAGGATATTTCTACAGGTATATATATATATAGAAATGGAGTGGAGATCTAGTCTAGTTAGTAATACTAATTAGTCCATCCATCATAGAGCCTATTAATCGAGTTAAGTCTACATCGATATCTGCTACATCAGATGACTAAAACAATAAGGCCTAAATAACAATATGATCATAGGTAACCGTGGACTCCTTAACCATTCATTTAGACGACAATTTAGCCCATATTTGTACCAAATCATAGTAAGAAATCGGTGTATAATCAACGGAAGCACATCTTATAAGAATTTTAATAAAAGGACATTTGACTCCATGTTTAATAAAAAAACTTGTTCAACTGAGTGAAATATGCACAATTCCACCCTATAGATCATCTAATAGGTAGTCAAGTATAGGTCTAGAATTTGAACATCTGTTTGAATCATTTGGTTAATCTCTATTTTGTGAATCATTTGCTTAATCTTTATTTTATCAAGCACAAGAAAAGAGGTTTTGGGGATAATCAATTCAATATTGTGCATGTCCTTGCTGCACAAAGTGGATCTGTTAATTTGATATCCCATCCATTTGTTTCATGATCTTCATTAAACTAAGAGTATCTCAAAGCTGATCCTCCTATAGATTCTTTCTTAGTGATACATTGCTGGTGGTTTCCTTGTTATTAGTGAATTCCAAATCACTAAATTGATAAAATGAAATTCGTAGGGCATAATACAACCATAACTAGTATTTGCAAGACTTGGATAGAATATGCACCTCAAGATATACATCTAAAGTGGAAGCTTCATCATTCTCTTGAAAACTTGTCTCTTACTCACATTGGAGATTCCTTGCATCAATTTGCATTAACAAACATCCTACGCTAGCACATAATCATGTCAAGGATAACCTAGACAAAACATGAGTAGAGTGGTCACATGTTTCATTAGCCCCGTAAGGAACTGGTTCTTCAAGTGAAATGCCCTAGGACAACTTGTTCTTCCAGCGAGTCTTCTATGGTGTAAGGGCTTGGGTCGTGATAGAATTCTCATGGCATATATGTTCTCTCCCATCACATCAAAGGACTTCACATTAATTTAGATAGTGTATTCAATTTATTTTTGAAATCATGGTATAATATTACCAAAAATTCTAGATATATGTGCTTAAAATTTAAGGCATATATAGTGTTTCCTCTCCTCTCCGATCCGGGGGATGTGGCATGGGTGGCATGATGAGGCGGCCACCAGGATAAAGCAGAGAACACTGGATGTGGCCTCCAAGTACTTGTAAGGAAAGTCTGCACATTGGAGAAGACTGGTGTGGAGGTTCTTTAGTGGGGGACCCTCTGATGCTCGAGTTAGTGTCACTGTCGGAGAAGAAGAACAGTAGGAGGTGGATGGTGAGAGCCAGAGAGAGAGAGGGAACCTCCTGTGATGTTAGCTTTAGCCTCCTTTTATGAGGGGAGGCCTGTCAGGTGGAAGGTCACCGCTCGTCGGAGAAGTGGTCGTCAGAAGGCCAAAGGTAGTATGTCAGTAGGTCTTGATGGGACTAGTCTTTCACTAGTAGGAAAAGATTGCCAATACCGTCGGCTATCAGATTGGGATGCCCCACATACCGAAGACCCGCCAAAGCTTCGATGAATCTTGTAGAGGACCCGAGCGGAGATCGAGTGGGGTCGGCAGCTGTGCGATGATGAAGATATCACCGAGCTGCCTATCTCATCCGGGTGGTCAGATCGTAGCCGAAGTCTGTGGAGTTGCTGAAGGGGCTGCACGATGTCGCTCAGACCACATGATCTCTATGGTCAAGTCACATCGTCATATGCTCGCCACATCATCGGATGGATAAAATGTGGTCCAATACTTTCCCCCACTTTCCAATTCGAAAGACTCATTCTGGGAAGTAATTCATTAGTGGGACCTTGAGGTGGCATGTCGGGCATGTCTCCCTATCGTCTGAGGCTTCATCATTTTGGCTGGGGCAGTTAGACCCACCTGGTGCACCAGAGAGTTGCTGGCCAGCTGTGGGCAGTCGTTGGGATGGCTTTCTAGTCAATCTTGCAGTCGTCAAGCACTCATGGGCCCGACAACCATTTGCCACTTGCAATGGTGCCCCCCAGGTGGAATTAGGGCAGGACTACCCTTTCGACCGTGATCTTGAGGGTGGGCACCATAGAACTCATCATGACTAGGTCTTCATCGATGCCGAGCTGGCTTCTTCCACCTTGGATCTTGTCAAGGATATTTTAGGTGACATCGGGGTCGTCGGATTATGCCCTCGAACCTTGAGATGTCGGTGTTTGAAGATCCTCCGATGTGTTTCATTATTGCCTTAGTTGGGTCCATTCAATCCGAAAACTTTCGATGGGTGAACCTGAGGTTTTTTAGGATGAGTTTGGAAAGTCCTAGCAGTTGGTGCCATCTCGATTAAGGTCAATGTGCAGGTTCGCTTGCCAAGAACCAAAGCACTGGCCCGTAGGGCACCTCAAAATCCACCATAATGGCAATGGGGATTTCCAAGGGAATGAGCTAGGGATTTGTCTCTAGTCAATCCCAAGTTGCCATGTGGTGGATCAAAGTGGGCCTTGAAGCATTCCGTCAGCTGCTTCTTGGTAATGAAAGGGTGTGGTTAATGGCTACGGCTATTGGCATTTCAGAGCTGGATACGTGGCACGACCCAATTGCTGGTTGGTTGAATATGTGTCGCTTGAAACCTGTATAACAACTTGCCCTCCTTGTAGTAGATGCATCCATCAAAGAGCTTTCACTGGTCTTCCTTGGATAACTTGTAGTGATGGAACCGTTGCCATGACTACTAAAAGAAGTGGTAAAGAAGAAAGCTGAGTACTTGAGGGAGAATTCTTTGCCTAAGAGGACGAAGGCCGCCTCACCGGAGACTCCAAGCATGGGTTGGGCGCCACCTCCCTCAAGGGCCCTAGGCAAGGGGTTCTCTGCTCCTAGCGGAGTGACCCCCAAGGCACCTCCAGCGATGCTTTTGCTGAGATGTGACTCCGTTATGCCGTGGAGTACAAGGCCTCTGAGGCCTTCATAGGGGAGCTCCTTGACACTTCAACTATCGGATTTATCCCAGGCTTTGAGAATTGTAAAGTCTGTATAAACTACATGATGCTGTAACTAGACTTGCATCACTTTTGCCCAGCAAACAGCAATGAGGAGATCAAGATATTTTCCTCGGATGAGGATTAGGCCCTCCTCATTTTCCTCCGAGTTTTTCTCCTCACCACTGTGCTACCGATCTATGGTGGCAACCATCAGGGTTGGTCTAGGATGTCCCTCTATGAGAGGTTCTTGGTCACCTCCGAAAGATGTCTAGCCTTCTCGGATGGCTACACAGTCTTCATCCCTCTGGAGAAGTGTGTCGCAAGGGTGAGCACACCAGGATGGGCCATGAGGTCAACATTGTCAAGTCCCACGATCCCCATGGTGCCACCCCAGTGAAGGGCCTCTTTCGTAGCTGGGCTCGAATTTGTCTTTATCCTATTGTAACAGGCTTACTTCGATCAAAGTCACCTTGTAACAAGACATTTTTCTTTTAATGAAATATTCATTTTGCTATCTGCATTTCTTGCATTTGTCCCGATGTTGTTGCAAACTTTCACTCTAGGAGGAGTTTCGATCTCATCTGAGGCCATTCTCACTTCTTACCCGATTTGCTTATGATGGACGGCCATGTGGAACTTCTCGTGGTCTTTATCCTCATCTCGATGATCTACCTTCGGCTCGAATCTGGATGTTTATGCATGTTCGGGAGCGGGTTCATCTGATCAGACGGTGTTGGCTTCGACCCTCATGCAGCAGCATTTAATCACTCGCCACCTGCACAAGGCCATCTTGTTGGGTTCCAGCCATGCAGCAGAAAGTAATTTTAAATTTAAATCAAACAAGTCAATAGCTTTAACGATTAAAACTATCGAGCCGAAACCCAAATCCTCGAATCACCTTGCCGATGTCGATCAAAACAAATAAGCATGCAAAAGGGATAAATTTTACTTTAACCAAAATACAATGTGGCACATTAGTGATCTTCACAAGATTCTAAAATAGAAGCCCTCTAATGATGATCCATACAAAAGTTGGCCAAGGTCCTTCCTAACCAGTGCACCACCGCAGCCTTATCTTCTCAAGAATACTGTCGGCTTCGAACTCGAGGAATGATCACACCAAAGCCCAGTTGTTTTCGATTTTTCCATCAAAATTATGCCAAGAAGATACTCTTCAGATGTCTCACAACCTAGGATTTGATTTTGGGCTCCAACACATAGAAAATCAAACCTTAGCAATACTTGCTAATTCTCTCACCACCCTTCTTAGAACTTTTACCACTCAATTTTTCTTGCCTTTTTCTTAGATTTTTTTCAAAATTTTTTCTCTAATTTACATGCCACTTATCTCTGATTTTCATCCAAAAATCTAGTACTTGGGCCATATGAGACGTCCCATTTAAATAGGGGACTAAGGGACGTGAGAAGGACCAAGGGGCGCCAACCTTTGGCGCTCGGTTGGTGCCCCACTTTCTCATGTAGTGAATAATATCACCATGTAGGATTTTTGGCACAGGAGAGCCTTCACACAGAAGGACTCCCCTATTCTGTGCCTCATAAAAATCCCATATTAATTTGGCATGAATTCAATAGGAATCTGGATGAGAATTTAAGGCAATATGTTAAGATAAGAGCCTTCATTAAGAAGGACTCTACAACTTCACACGCTAATTAGAGTGGGGTGGCAATTTTATTTTGGTGTGGAACCTGGTGGGTGTAGAGGAGTCTTTCTCCACTTGAAACTATTCTAAGTTGGATAAGAATCTAATTAAAATAGATACAATCCCATTAGGTCAAAGACAACTAGTCTAGGTTAGCTCAAATACTTTGATCTAAACCAATTTAGGAACTTGGGTTAATACAATATGCTAGCATATCAAATTAATCCTTAAAATTTATATTAAATCTTAATTAAATTAGATCAAAATTAAATCTCAAAGTGTGTGACCCATTGGGTTCCAAATATAGCCAGCAGTGGACCCAGACTTTCGACGTAATCCTAATTAGGTTAGTCAAAGAGTCCCAATCAACTAGGACTCTTCCTAATTGATTCCTGAATTAAACTCTTTTAATTCTGATGAGTCCAAAAGTCTAGATTGATGTCTAGCAATGTGTCACTATTACCTGAAAGATTTAAAATTTTGATAAAAATTATCAAAATACCTTTTAGTGGCAAGTTACTATGTAATTCAATCTTTCAGTCAAACAACATCCTAGATGAGCTGTGGGCATAAAAATATGTCAAACTCAATCACTTATCTTTATGTATCTCGATTAGAAGGTGATAATTCAGTTGATGATATATTAAAAATTTTTCTAATTATCATCCTACTTTGGCCAAA
>KE505928.1:29997-46686 GCA_000441515.1 Elaeis oleifera | reverse complement strand
TCTCTTATTGATCACTCACAACCTTTATGCATACTTCATCATATTCAGAACACCCCATACAAGGATCAAAAAATTAAGTTAGGTAGTGAACCAAAATATAGATTCATGTACACAAGATACCATGGCGATCTCAGATCAAAAGATTACTTAGACAACTCCCATTAGAGAATCATCAGTTGATATATAAATAAGACTCCATCTGATGTTCTCTCACAGGTCTATTTAGTAAACTCATTCTCTAATGAGCACCCATATCCTTGTATTAATGTCACCACATAAGCGGTTGTGAGATTAACCATCCTTATTTCTAAGCATACATAGGACATGCCAGTCTTATCGGTATCATTGATCTCTGATTTAATGAATCAATGACTGAAATATTTAGGTCATGGCTATCAAAGATTTAGATCTCACTGACGTGATCTCATCATGGCCCTAAAATCATTGCTTGAACCTATGGGGTTCATTATAATCTTAAGAACAAAAGATGCAGTACATAATGAATCAAAATATTTATTTATTAATAAATTAATGTTAATTACATGAGTTTGAAAGATAAATTATAAAAAATACTGTATCGCATCCCGCATGCGATTGGCTTGTAGGGTATTATTCTTTCAATCTCCTACTTGCACTAAGGCCAATCGCCCCTATACTTGATGCCCATGCTATCAAGGTGGTGGTCAAACTGCTGCATTGACAAGGTCTTAGCGAACGGGTCTGTTATATTATTTTGGTGTCAACTTGCTCCATGATCACATCGCATCTTTCGACTATCTCCCGAACGAGGTGGAACCGTCTTAGGATGTGCTTGGATTTATAATGAGACTTTGGTTCTTTGACTTGAGCAACGTCTCAGAATTATCATAATAAAGGAGCACTAGTTGTTCAATCCTTGAAACTATACCCAATTCTGAGATAAATTTTTTCATCCAGACGGCCTCCTTAGTAGCCTCACTAGCAGTAATATACTCAGCCTCAGTGATCGAGTCAGCAATAATTTATTGTTTGAAACTTTTCCAACTTACTGCACCACCATACAGAGTGAACACATATCCAGATATACATTTGCTATCATTCAGATCTGATTGAAAATTAGAATCAGTATAATCTTTCAGTTTTAAATCAGATCCACCATATATTAAAAAATATCTCTAGTTCTTCTCAAGTACTTGAGTATATTTTCATAACTTTCTAATGATCTTCCCCGAGATCAGCCTGAAATCTATTTACAATGCCTAAGGCATAAGCCACATCAGGTCTGATATATAATATAGTATACATAATTGATCCTACAGTCGAAGTATAAGGAATAGAACTCATTCTATTTCTCTCTTCAGGTGTCTTAGGAGACATCTTCGTAGAGAGTTGTATGCCATGATCTATGGGCAAGTAACCTCTTTACTTCCTCCATATTGAACTTCTTCAACACAAGGTCAATGTACCTAGACTGGGACAAGCCTAGCATCCTTTTTGATCTATCCCTATAGATCTTTATACTAAGTATATAGGATATTTCACCCAAGTCTTTCATAAAAAACTTTTGTGATAGCCATGTCTTAACCGATTGCAATATTGGAATATCATTCTCAATGAGCAGTATGTCATCCGCATACAAGATCAAGAGGACAACAGCATTCCCACTAGTCTTCTTGTGCACACAAGGCTCATCTACATTTTTTAGAAAGCCAAATGATTTGACTGTCTCATCAAAATAGATGTTCTAGCTCCTCGATGCTTGTTTTAATCCATAAATAGATCTATTCAGCTTGCATACCTAATTTGCTCTCCCACTAGAGATAAACCCTCTGGCTGAGTCATATAGACTTCTTTCTTAAGATTTTCATTGAGGAAGGCAGTCTTGATATCCATCTGCCAGATCTCATAGTCATAGTATGCTACAATAGCAAACATTATCTGAATAAACTTGAGCATGGCTACCGACGAAAAGATTTCTTCATAATCAATACTTATTTTGTCTAAAATTTTTTGCCACCAGTCTGGCCTTATAGGTCTCCACCTGGCCATCTACTCTAATTTTTTTTTGAAGATCCATTTGCAGCCTATTGGGGTCACACCCTCAGGTGCATCAATTAAAGTCCAAACTTGATTGGTATACATGGAGTCCACTTCAAATTTCATGGTATTGAGCCATTTGTTAGAGTTACTACTCATGACAGCTTTCGAGTAGGTCGTGGAATCATCATTTTCAATGATGTGGGATATGTTATTATTCTCAATGACAAATCCATACCTGAGTGGTACATTACGTACTCTACTTGATCTTCGGAGAGGAGGTGTGTGTAGTAGCTGTGTCTCAACAATGGACATATCTGGTTGAGAATTATTTTGTAAATCTTGGATGGGTTGTAGATTTTGAACTTTCTTAAGTTCAACAGACCTCCCACTGCCTCCTTCTTGGATAAACTCTTTCTCTAAGAAAATGGTATGCCTACCACCAAACACTTTTTGTTGAGTAGGATGGTAGAAGTAATATCCTATACTCTCTTTGGAATAATCTACAAACCTATATTTTCTGATCTAGCATCCAGCTTATATTCATCAACATTTTTCACATAAGCCGAACAATCCCAAATCTTAAGATGCTTAAGACTGGATCTTTTATCTTTTCATATCTCATATAGAGTACTAGAAATAGATTTAGAAGGTACTTTATTTAAGACATACATTGCAGCCTCGAGAGCATATCCCCAGAAGTATATCAGAAAATCTGTGAAACACATCATGGACCGCACCATATCTAATAAGATGCGATACTTCTTTTCTGTAATTTTATTTAAGTGTGGAGTATAAGGAGGTGTCCATTAAGAGAGTACTCCATTTTGTTTTAAATAATTGAGAAACTCACTAGACAAGTATTCTCCTCCTCAATCCGATCGAAGAGTTTTAATACTTTTACTAGTTTGTTTCTCAACCATTCTTTGACACTCTTTAAATTTGTCAAAGATTTCAGATTTATATTTCATTAAATACACATATCCAAATCTAGACCTATCATTAGTAAACGTGATGAAGTAAGAGTATCCACTCTAGTTTGAGTCGATATTGGACCACAAACATCAGTATGTACAAGGTCCAATATGTCACTCATCCTTTCTCCATATCTAGTAATTAAGTCTTGATCATGTTTTCCATGAGATGAGATTCACAAGTTCTATATGATTCAAATTATAAGGATCAAAAATTTATCTTTGTATAACTTATTAATTTGACTCATTTATATGACCAAATCGGTAGTACCAGAAGTATGTGACATTCACATCCTCTCTCTCTTTTTTCTTCATATTATCAATATGAAGTACATTCTCATTAAGTGAAAGAAACAAAAGATCATTATCAATATAAGCATTTTCATAATATTCATTAGAAAATATATAGAACAATCATTATTCTTTACTTTTATTTCAAAATCTTGTTCCAATAGTAATGGTATAAAAATAATATTTCTAACAATATTAGGGATATAATAACAGGTTTTCAGCTTTAAATTTTATCCGATGGCAACTTCAAAATCCTGATTCCTATGACTTCGACCTTAATAGATTCTTCACTAGCACCGAATAGCTCGAAGTCATCTTTATTCAGACTCTTTATTTTCTGCAGACCCTGCAATGATTTGCAAAGATGTGAGCCACAGACAGTATCTAATACTTAAGAATCTGAAAATAAAATATTTAATGATAAGTTAATTTGTATCATATACAAATCTTTAGCAACATTTGTTGGTTTCACGATTGTAAGGTATTCTTTGTAATTTCTCTTCCAGGAGCCCTCCTTGCCACAGTGATAGCAAGTACCTTTGGTGGAGACCTTCTTCGCCTTCTTCTTGGAGATGCCAGCCTTAGAGTTCATCTTTTCTTGAAATCCTTCTTACCTTTTTCTTGTTGATCTTATCGACAAAAGAACTGGAGCCTTTTCGCTCTTGAAATGGCTCTCTGCTATCTTCAACATGTTCAACAGCTCAGGCAGACTAGTGTTCAGTTTGTTCATATAGTAATTTATAACAAATTGAGAGAAGAAATCAGGGAGAGACTGCAGGATCAAATCTTGGTTCAGTTCACTATCCATAGCAAAGCCCAGTTGTGCCAAACAAGTGATCAAATCAATCATCTTCAGGACATGCATTTGCACAGAGGTGTCTTCAGTCATGCGGACACAGAATAATTACTTAGATATCTCATATCTAGCAGTTCTACTTTGTTCCCCATATAACTCCTTAAGATTAAGGAGTACCGAGGGAACATCTATATCCTCATGCTGCCTCTAAAGCTCATTGCTCATCGATGCAAGCATGATGCATTTGACAGTCATATTGTCCTCTTTTCACATCTTGTATGTGGCCCTTTCCTCCTCAAAAGTATCTTTCTGATTGTATCGGGTGCAGGTATATCCAGAATGTAGGAGCCTTTCTTCTGAGTAAGAACAATTCTCAAGTTTCTTAATCAATTGACGTAGTTTAGTCCGATCAATTTATTTACATCTAGTATGTCTCTAAGTGATAGTGAAGATTCCATATGTATAGATAATCTATAATAACAAGAACATAATATTAGTAGATAACTCATGATGACATGCATAACTAGATTAAGACTTTTGTCTAATTGTGTCCCTCATTATTTTATCAAACTTCATAGCCCTCATGTATGAAAATCGAGAAACATACTTATGTTTCTTAGTGAGGTTGAGATCCCTATATCTCACAAACACCTTGTGGATAGCATAATAAGTATTCATGAGTTCAAGAGTAGGTAACTCTTTACCAATTATACTTATATAATTCTCAACATTTTTTCTGTTGCCTCTAGATCATATATAGTCTTGTGGATAGCACAACAAACTATAATGTTCTAGTTAAGTTAACTGTTCAATCTTATATGATCATACTTAAATAATGTTGTCCTTGTGGATAGCACAACAAAGCAACACTATTTAAATATGCCATAAGTATCAATATGCACTTAGTCAACATCATATCAATTTTATAGTAAGCCTTATGGATAGCATAACAAGCTCACTAAGATCTTGACATACTCTATTGACCAAGTTTGAAGGAAGGTCCTTGTAGTTTCTACATCACTAATCAATCTAAGTCAGAAATTCAATAGAATCAAATTGGCTAGGTCAGTAGGTGGGAGGCTCGCCGTAGCTTTTCTTAGATATTAACAAAATTGGCCAGGCTAGCATATGGACCTAATTAAAAATTATTTTTATACTTTCTTGACATCAATTGATCAAATAAATTCAATATTTGAATTGAAAATGAATTCCAACATTACAACTTAATATAATTTTTAAGAGGATCTTTGAACTGGTCTCGGCACATCCTAACTACAACTACATAAAATGTGCTAAACATATTATGTAATTTGACATACATCTACAGGTTATAATAGCAATGATATAATCAAACCAAAAATTATATAAGGGTGCTATAAAAGATATAACATATGTCAAGCATATTCAAGTAATCAAGCAAACCCTAATCATATTAGGCATGCAAAACATCCTTAACCATAAATCGATTTAAGCATCAAGCTATCATGAAAATATAAATTTCAAATTATCATAAATTCATAATTTAACAATTGAAATTTAAATTCATGGTTCTTATAAAGTCAAAAATAATTTTTGATTTTAAAGATCGATGCTAAAAATCAAAGTAATATTTTGGCAATATATGAATAAGAACAATTCTATACTACTACTTTGCACTTGTTTGATCGAATCTAACAAGGGTGGCTTGAAAACCACTATTGGGTCCCGACCACATAGTAAAAATAATTTTAAATTTAAATCAAATAAATCAATAGCTTAAACGATTAAAACTATCGAGCTGAAATCCAAATCCTAGAATCACCTTGCCGATGTCGATCAAAATAAACAAGCATGCAAAAGGGATAGAATTTTTACTTCACCAAAACATAATATGGCATGTTGGTGATCTTCATGAGACTCCAAAGTAGAAGCTCTTCAATGGTGATTCATACGAAAGTTGGTCAAGGTCCTTCCTAACCGATGCACCACCGCAGCCTTATCTTATCAAAAACACTATCGGCTTCAAACTCGAGGAACAATTACATCAAAACTCAATTACTTTCGATTTTACCATCAAAATTATGCCAAGAAAATACTCTTCAGATATCTCATAATCTAAAATTTGATTTTAGGCTCCAACACATGAAAAAATCAAACCTTAGCAACACTTGCTAATTCTCTCACCACCCTTCTTACAACTTTTGCCGCTCAATTTTTCTTGCCTTTTTCTCAGATTCTTTTCAAAAATTTTTCTCTGATTTATATGTCACGTATCTCTGGTTTCCACCCATAAACCCAGCACTTGGGCCATATGGGACATCCCATTTAAATAGGAGACTAAGGGACGTGAGAAGGACCAAGGGTCGCCAACCTTTGGCACTCCACTTTCTCACACAGTGAATAAATTCACCATGTAGGATTTTTGACATAAGAGAATCTTCACACAATAGGACTCCTCCTCTTCTACACCTCATAAAAATCTCATATTAATTTGGCATGAATTCAATAAGAATTTAGATGAGAATTTAAGGTAACGCATTAAGATAAGAGCCTTCATTAAGAAGGACTCTACAACTTCACATGCTAATTAGAGTGGGCGGCAATTTTATTTTGGTGTGAAATCTGGTGGGCACAGATAATTCTTTCTCTACTTGAAACTATTCCAAGTTGGATAAAAATTCAATTAAAATAGACCCAATCCCATTAGGTCAAAATAACTGGTCTAGGTTAGCTCAAACACTTTGATCTAAACCAATTTAGGAACTTGGGCTAATACAATATGCTATCATATCAAATTAACTCTTAAAATTTATATTAAAATTTAATTAAATTAGATCAAGACTAAATCTCAAAGTGTGTGACCTATTGGGTTCCAAATCTAGCCAGTAGTGGACCCAGACTTTCGATGTAACCCTAATTAGGTCAGCCGAAGAGTCCCAATCCACTAGAACTCTTCCTAATTAATTTTTGAATTAAACTCTTTTAATTTTGATGAGTCCACAAGTTGAGATGGACATCTATCAATATATCATGACTATTCAAAAGATTTAAAATTTGATAAAAATTATCAAAATATTCTTCAGTGGTAAGTCACCATGTAATTCAATCCTTCAGTCAAACAACATCCCAGATGAGATGTGGGTATGAAAATATGTTAAATCCAATCATTTATCTTTATGTATCTTGATTAGAAAGTGATGATTTAATTGATGATATATTAGAAACTCTTTTCTAATTATCATCCTGCTTTGGCCAAAGACTTCCAAAATCATCGACCTATAAGATCACATAGGATATTTGCTCCTCTTATTAAGAGTGACTGATCCCTTATTGATCACTCACAACCTTCATGTATACTTCACCACATCTAAAATATCCTATACAAAGATCAAAGAATGAAGTTAGGTAGTGAACCAAATATGAATTCATGTACACAAGGTACCATGACGATCTTAGATCAAAAGATCACTTACACAACTCTCACTAGAGAATCATTAGCTAACATATAAATAAGACTCCATCTAATGTTCTTTCACAGGTCTATTCAGTAAACTCATTCTCTAATGAGCACCCATATCTTTATATTAGTGTCACCACACAAGTGGTTGTGAGATCAACCACCTTCATTTCTGAGCATACATAGGACATGCCAGTCTTATCGATATCATTGATCCCTGACTCAATGAATCAATGACTGAAATATTTTAGGTCATGCCTATCAAGGATTTAGGTCTCACTGACGTGATCTCATCATGATCCTAAAACCATTATCTGAACCTATGGGTTTATTATAATCTTAAGAACAAAAGATGCAGCATATAATGAATCAAAATTTTATTTATTAATAAATTAATATCAATTACATGAGTCTGAAAGATAAATTATAAAAATATGCTATCGCATTATGTATGCGATTGCCTTGTAGGACATTATTCTTTCATATTCAGCTTCGAACTTGTGCTCTGATGACTTATGATGGATGTTCGGCTCCGACCTGTTGTTAATGTGCTTGATCGTCGAGATCAGTTGCACCATTTGTAATGGCATTGTTGAGGATTCTCGCTCTCATCGAACAGGATCCTTCGCATTCTCATTTTCTATCCTCCTGCTATTTACAGCTCCCAAAGTCACATCCTTGGCTTTGGCTATCAAATCTTTGTCGAGGTTATCACACCCCACATCCATAGATGCCCGATGTTTTCAGGGCAATCCTGGTGAGTGAAGTCCTTTCTCTCATCCTTCGACTAGTGACATGCTTTGGTGTTGCAGCCATGATCATGATGGAAGCAATAGGATTTTTGGGTCCTTCTGACTCGCGAGCACCCTCATCTCTGATACGCAAAACTTTGCCTTCAAACCTCTTGAGGGTCCAGGCACGTGAAGCTAGAAGATGTTGGGTCGTCGGAACTACGTGGAGGGTTCTTCCCCTCCTCGTTCTTCCAAAGCTCTGCGATCATGGTTATAGGGCTATTTTTATTGCCGTTCTTCTTACCTTCTTTTCCCAATGATGTGTTTTGCCTCCCTCAACCCAAGCATGCTTTCGAGCTCAGGTTAAGAGGATAGCTTGGCATCTCCTTTTTTAGTTCTCAAACCTTCATCTCATGTTTGCTCTTGTGTCGGGAGCCAATGGCAA
The DNA here is from genome assembly GCA_000441515.1 of Elaeis oleifera. Lineage (NCBI taxonomy): Eukaryota > Viridiplantae > Streptophyta > Magnoliopsida > Arecales > Arecaceae > Elaeis > Elaeis oleifera. Next base: position 37,997 of record KE505928.1, on the reverse strand, counting down.
GCTACGTGGAGGCATGGGGGCCTCAGCGCGACGCCCCCCTCCTCCCCTCCCCACAAAAAAAAAATGGACCTAACTCCTGAGAACCCCTGCGCCCCCCAAAAATAATTTGGACCTGACTCCTGAGAACCCCCGCGCCCCCCAATAAAAATTTGGATCTGACTCCCGATGCACTGCTCGTGCAACTCACACTCACTCGTGCATGACGTGATGTGGATCCCGCTGATGCCTTGCTCATGCAACTTGTGCTCCAACCCTCCAGGCCGCAGCCCACTGATTTACCGAACTTGAAGATGCATCATTTTTTTTAATAGGGTAACAAAATGTCCCCTCTCACCCCCTCCTCCATGCTGCGCATTGCACCAGACTCCATTGCGCCCCTCAGCCCCTAGGTTCCCCCACCATGCATCGCATCAGTGCATCTTGTCCCCCATTTCTTCTTCCCTCAGGCCCCACACGTGTCATCAATCGTCAGAAGCCAGCAAAAGGTATCAGTGATTCAGCAAAAAAAATCTTTAAATTGAGAATTTAAAATTAAATAATTCTTAAATAATTTATATACATTCATTTATTTTTTTATTAAATTTAGTTTAAAATTTAATTTGCTAAATTTTAGTTTGAAATTATGAATTGAATTGATGTATTTGTGATTTGTATTTTGTTCTTTAACATTTAGTTTATGTGATTAATTAGTAAATTAGTGAGTTGCTTATTCTTTTCATAATTTCTTTGCTAATTATTATTGTTTTAGATCATTCTTTGCTTGAAATTTAATCATGAATAATCGGAAGCAAAAAAAACTTGATTTCTTCTTTAAGAAAAATGGGGAAAGTAGTTCTCAGGGAGATAATGATGGGTATGGCCAAAACAAAAAATAAAAGGAGATAATGATGAATCTTTCAACCTGAGCAAGCAAGTCCATTCGGTCCCTATGTCTCCAGTGGTTGAGGGTCTTTCTCCTATGTCTCCAATGGTTGAAAATTCTCTTATTTTTTTTGTATAGAACGTGATCCGAGACTACATAAACCTATGTGGGATTATCCAGTTAATCAATGAGATGAAATAAGAAGGGCTTATTTGAGATTGGGACCTTATCAAATCAAACTTTTCTTTTTTCATTTTCAAAAGAAAGTACCATCATCATTTTTAGACTTCTTGGTATTCTAAATTTTCTTAGCTTAAATATTTTGTTACAAAAGATGCTGTATTTTATCTTCCATGTTATCTTTTTTCAAAGAAACCAAGCATACAAAGTAGTTATGATGCATTCATAGTTACTAATTTTAGAAATTAGAAAAAGATAAAATATGGAAAGAATTGTATTTTTCTCAAACATATGGGACAAGATCAATGTTTTTCATATAATAATGCTGTAAGATATTGTTCAGCTTTGTTAAACTAGCCTGGGCATATTGATAAGGTAATAGAGAGACAATCAGAAGAATAAAAGAAGAAGAATAGGTTCGGGTTAAAACATCAATTAATGCCATTTGCTTGCTTGCATTTCAAGGGATGGCTTTTAGAGCTCATAATGAGTCTATTAATTCAAAAATCATGAAAATTTTTTGAGTTGATTGAATTTGTAGCATTTTATAATGATGAAGTGAAAATTGTTATCTTAAAGAATGCTCTATTACATGCAAAGTACACATCCACTATGATTCAAAAAGAGATCTTGCATATTTTGGCAAACAATGTGAGAAAGAAAATATAAGAAGAGATTGGAAATTCTAAATTTTATATTATTATTGATGAAGAAAGTGATGAATCCAAGAGAGAACAAATAGCTATTGTTCTTCATTTTGTTGACATTAGAGACTACATACAAGAATGTGTCGTGGATCTTATCCATGCTAAAGATACATTAGCAGTCACTTTATTTCTTTGATTAGAGCTATTCTTTTTGACCATGGTCTTGATGTTCAAAATCCACGTGGTCAAGGTTATGATGGGGCTAGTAACATGCGAGGTGAATGGAAGGTATTACAGTTATTATTTCTTAATGAATATCCTTATGCATATTATGTGCATTGCATGGCTCATCGATTACAATTGGCTTTGGTTAAAGCTGCTAGAGAGGTGTTTGTTGTTCATGAATTTTTTTGAATTTAACTTTTATCGTTAATGCTGTAACTGGTTCTTGTAAGCGACAGGATGAGTTACGAGCCGCTCAACAAGTTGAGATTAAATAAAGTTAGCTATTGATGATGATGATGATGATGGAGGAATCAAAATAGGAAGAGGTGCCAATCAACTTGGTACTTTGAAGCGACCAGATGATCTACATTGGAGTTCTCATTTTGATTCTATTTGCAGTCTTATCAGATTATTTGATGTAACTTGTTCAATTCTTAAAAGTATTAAAATAATGGATCTAACTATGAAATAAAGAAAATGCTATTGCGGCTCTCAAAAGAATCACTTCTTTTGAGTTCGTTTTATCTTGCACCTGACGAAAAAAATTATGGGCATCATTGATATTGTTTGCCAGAGTTTGCAACAAAAGTCTCAAGATATTGTCAATGCAATGCACATGGTGTCAACTACAATATTGCTCATTCAACAATTTAGAGATGATGGATGGAATTCTTTTTTTAGAAAAGATTATGTTGTTTTGTACAAATCACAGTATTGATATTTTAAATTTTAGTGCTCCACATATTGCAGGTCACAGTGGTCGGCGATTAGATGATATTACTGTGGAGCATTATTATCATTTTGATATTTTTAATGCTGCTATAGACTTTCAACTGTAAGAGATATCTACAAGGTTTAATGAGCGAATCATCAAGCTTTTGAAACTTAGCTCTGCCTTGAATTCGAGGGATTGGATATAAATCCTTTGACATTCATGCTATTGTTCCCTTGCAGAGAAGTATTATCCTTTTGATTTTGTAGAGAATGAGAGGATAACTTTGAGATATCAGTTGCAATATTTCATATTGATTTTTTAATGATCCAAACTTAAAGAGATTGTCATCTATTAGACAATTGTGTCAATATTTAACAAAGATGAAGAAGTTGAGAATTTATTATCTAATTGATATATTGATTCATCTTGTTTTGACTCTTCCAGTATCTACTTCAACTATTGAACGTACTTTTTCAGCTATGAAATTTTGAAGACTAGATTGTGCAACAAAATAGAGGATGAATTCTTGCTAATAGCTTAGTCATTTATATTGAAAGAAAATTACAGAGACCTTTAGTTTAGATTTTATTCTTGATAATTTTAACATCGTTTGTATCTTTTATTTTGGCCCCCATAGTAACTCAATTTTCTAAGTCCGCCACTATCGAGAGTAGTGTTATCATGGGAGAGAATTGGAGTGGAGTCCCCCTTGGAGGACTCCAGTGATTGGTCTCATCGATAGCCTCCTCGAGAGCCCGAGGACATCAGAGTAAAGGGCACGAAGCCGATTCAGCTGACAACGATCTTCAACATGAGGCTCGGGCTGCATTTGTGTGCTTCCACTGCTGGCCAAATTGTCTTACATAGGTCCAGCGGCCTCGTCAGGATGGAGTTGCCGATGGAGCTTGCATCCTTTTCGCATCTCGAGGGTGCAACTGCTGTGTAGTGGCTGTGAGTGCTTGGACTTGCTCCATTGGGATAGCAACCGAGTCTGGGCAGACAGTAGTGGTCTGTCGGGAGCGTGCCCCCAAGTGCTCTGTCCGCTAGAATTGCTGTGGGGCAAGGACCATCGGCATGACATAGTGAGGTCGTTCCGTCACTAGACTCTCACTACCTCCTTTTAAAAAATGGAGTGTGCCATTCCTCTAGCGCCAATCTATTGCCGCTCCTCTCCGATCGGAGGGATGTGGTATAGACGGCATGATGAGGCGGCTGTCAAGGTAGAGCAGGGGATGCCGAACATAGCCTCCGGATACTTGCAAGAAAAATCCACATGCTAGAGAGGACCAGTGGGGGGTTCTCCGATGCTTAAGTTAGTATCGCAGTCGTAGAGGGAAAAGAGTAGGAGGCGAATGATGAGAGCCAGAGAGAGAAGGAACCCCCTGTGATGTTAGCTTTGGCCTTCCTTTATGATGGGAGGCCTGTCAGGTGGCATGTCATTGCTCGCTAGAGAAGTGGCCGTCAAAAGGCTAGAGATAGTGGGTGTCAGCAAGTCCTGATGGGACCAGTCTTTCACTAGTAAAAAAAGCTGCCAATGCCATTGACTGTCAGATCGGATGCCCTGCGCGTCGGGGATCCTCTGGAGCTTTGAAATATCTCATAGAGGATCCAAATAGAGATCGGGCAAGATTGGTGGTTGCCAGACGATGAAGATATCGCCAAGCTGCTGATCTCATTCGAGCGGTCAAATCATAGCCAGTGGAGCTGCCGAAGGGGCCGTGCGGTCTCTATGGTCAGGTCATGTCACCATGTGCTCACCACATCATCGGGATGTCACCACATCACTGGGTGCATGCGTGGATAAAATGCGGTCCAACAATACTAGCAATAAAAAATAGTTGCGAACTATAGAAGGTTGAATTGTGGTCATAATGCTAGTTTACACATCACCTAGTAAAGCCACAGCAGACCCTCCACATAGGTTCCTAATCTGGATGATAATTTCCATTAACCCATCATTTAATGAGGATATATATGCCCCCCACTGGGTGTTGTCTCATATTGGTGGAGAATCCATAATCAGATGCTTCGCACCAATGTCAAGTGCCCGTGCCTCAGCTCTGCCGCTCACTATCTATAAATAGCATAATTGCACTTGCTAGCCCAACAACTCCAGCAGAAGTCTTCGTATTCCTTTTAAGTTTGGGTAGCAAGTTACTATTTTTATTTTATTTTTTATTTGATCCAATATTGTGTATCCCTTTAAAGTACACCTGTGATTATAGAATATTGGGATTACTTTTCATGTTTTGCAGCAGTAATCAGATTGAAAGGATGAAGTTGGTCTTCATTGTTCTTCTTGGAGTTGTTACGTTGAGCTCATGCATGGTGATGCCTCGGAAAATGTTGATGGAAGAAGCCCCTGCCGGCGGCCAAGCTGAGACTGTTTCCCCTGGGGCCAGTACTGATGGCAACCACCATGAAATTCCAAGGGATAAGTATAACAGTTATGTAAGCACCCCTGGCAACATGCCGGGAGGTGGAGGGAATGGTGGTCAGAAAGGGAGGACACATGGTTCCAACAACTAGAGATTAAGGGCTTTGTTAGCATGCATAGCTTTATAATACGTGCATGGGTGCTTGACGGCTTTATGTTGGGAGAAGTATGGTAACCGAAGTTTGATGGGCATGTATCTACTTCGTCGAACTGTACTGCAAATAAATAAGTCAGCAGGCTGTGTAAGATTACATATTTAATTTCCGTGTAGTCAGTGCGGACTCTCATTCTCTCTTCTTCTTCTTGAATAATAGCCAGGCAGGGCACGTAATATATTTGATGAGTTCATAAACTGATACCCTCTCCCTCTCCTCTCTCTCTCTCTCTCTGTCCCATGCCCCCCCCGACCCCTCCCCACTTACCTCCTTAAAGAACCACTTAGACACCCTCCCTCCGTGCCACAACTAATTAAATAAAATGTAGATATTTGAACGTTTGCTCTTCTAAACAACTCCTATATATTCTTACCCAAAAGAAAATCATGTACAGATAAACAACTATATATTCTTGCTACCGCAGTTGTGTGGAGTTTGTGGAAAGAAAGAAATGGAAGGATTTTAGATACGAAGCAAATGCTAAATGCTAGTTCTCGAGAAAGCCCTGCTCTACACAACGGAGTGGTTGGTTTTGGCTAGAGAAGACATGAAGTCAGATATAAAAAAGCTTCTACAAACCATCAGAGGCTGAAGTTGTCTTAACAAGTGATGGACTGGTTTTATATTTCTCATTGTCTAGGGCTGTAACTACTTAGGAGTTTTTAGTGGCTGCATTAGGTTCTTAGTGCTTTGTCTGGGTCATTCCGATCAACGGAGATTGTGGCAAGATCCCAATCACGTCGCTTGTTATCGACACAAGTTAGAACCCTTTTCCTACTTCCGTCAAGTCTTTGGGGTTTTTTTCAGATCTGGGATTTCTGTACTGAATCAATAGTTCCCTTATGAAATAAAGGGTGATTCACATCCTCCCACTTTCACATCAAAAAATATAACCTTTTATATTGAAGTTTTAATTTTTAAAAAATTATTGAAGAACTATATGGGGAAAAATTGATAGTTATAACTCTAAAGAAAATGTTCCATATGTAATTGAAAATCTTGACTGAAACCATTTATGCTTTAGCATATATTTGATGTGCTGGAGCATATTGGAGGCAATTTTTTGACAAAAAGATTACTTCTACAACTATTCTTCCTTCCATGTTAGTAATACATAATTGTCTATTCATATCAGTATTAGTTCTAATATACTTCACTCCTGCAAATTGCAAGTTCACTTTCCATACCCATCATTGGATTTAAATAAAACTTGTAAGAAAATCATTGATAAATAATTGAGTCATTTATACCAAAAAAAAAATTGAGTCATAATTATAGATCTCTGTACACTATGTACCGAATATCAGTTTTGATATACTCCATAAGCAAACTGCAAAATCACGTGTAGCGCCAGCCCCTGCATAAAATCTTGTAAGAAAATTCTGAGTTAACAATCGAGGCCACATCGAGACGCCTTTGTATGGTCTTTTCTTCTATATATTTCCTAACACACCTGTATATAGTTTCATTTCAATACATCCCAAACAGAGTCAGCAAACGAGGTTTGGCCTTCGAATGAGGATCTTGAAGTAATTTGCTGTTTTTGTAGGGGTCAAGATATAATTTTCGTCAACTTAGCACCACTGAGGTCCTGAAGAAATGGCGCGGCTCTGTTTCTCCCGTCCGTGTTCTCTCGAATCCATGGCGATCTCTGGTCTCCCCAATTTAAAGGCATCTCCAATGGCTCCAACTCCGCCTCTAATTGGGATCCAGTACCTATCCAAACCCTAACTCTCCCAAAATTCCACTCCACGCCTCAACCCCTTGGTCTCAAAACCCCACTATCCTAGATTATGCCATCCTTGTTCAGACCATTGTCTTCGATATTCTTCTTGGAAAGATATGAGTAATGAGATAAGATTTGTTGTTCATTCAAATTTTAATGAGATCTGATTTGCTGATATTTGACTCGGAAGGTTTTAGTCTAATAGTTGTATTGGTTTTAGTTGTTTTTTTTTAGTTTTAGTCCATTCAGTTAGAGAGGTTAAATTGATTTTTTTTAGTAGAAAGAGGTTAAACAGATTTGATACCAGCTATTTTTGGTCTAGTCGATTCACTTTGGTGTTATGTCTGATTATCTTACAACAATAAGACTTGTTTATTCCTCTTGCTTGGGCCCTACCCGTTTTTATATTACCAGCTGTCGAAAAGAAAAAGCGCAGCTACTGTATAACGTGTTTGAAAGAGGTACGTTGACCACACAAGTGGTAGTGCTGTTGGTCACGCGCCGTCAACCCTGCCTCCCACGTCCATGGTTCGGGCTAGCTGCGGAGCCACCAATTCCTCATCCCATTCTTCATCAACTTAAATAACAGTAAAAAAATAATTAATAGCCTAAAGAATTAGGTACTTTTTGTGAATAATTTGTAATGCAATCCTTAGGCAAACTCCATAATCATCCAAAAAAATAAATTTACAAGGAATGCCAAAAGAAAACCCTCACAAACCACTGTGGAAACTACCAAGAAGATAAAACAAAATCTTATAAATTTCAAGTTGAAAAAAAAAAAACAAACCTTTCAAAAGAAAGAAACACTTCTTATCAGAAAAGAAAGAAAAAAACGATAACAAAGAAATCAGTCTGCAATAAATGTCGTAGAGCTGGACATTACAATACAAAATGCAAAATGAAATAGAAAATAAATAACACAGAATTAGATGAATCAAATTTAATAAATTCAATACACACACAAACATATATACATACATATACATACATACACACATATATACATACATACATATATATACACACACAAACATACATATATATATATAT
>KE505927.1:122486-141436 GCA_000441515.1 Elaeis oleifera | reverse complement strand
TATATATATATATATATATATATATATATATATATTTCTTATCATTGACTAGCCTGGGTTCAATGTAAAGGGCAATTCAGCAGTTTATTCAAAGCATCATATATACTTTTGGCTAAGATATTCGTCAGCTCATTTTGTTATTTGTCTCGAATTTATGCTTCAGGCATGTATGTGTAGTTATGGATACCATTATCATGAGCAATCTTCAGTTTGAATCTTGGCTTCTCTTTGGAGCAGTAATGAAGAATGAGAAGGAGATCATTCCCTCCTTTGCCATTTGCAACATTAATTGTATTGATAGCTTTCATCTTCAGCCAGAGCTTGCTCAGTGATCTCCATTTTGGACACTGATTTTCTTTCGATCAGAATTTGATGGGGAGGCTGAGGCTGGTCTGATCTGATTAGGGGTGCAACTTGGCTGAGGCTGGTCTGATGTGAGGACTGAACCAAGCCCAACCCAAGCCAAACCTGTTCAAATAATGTTTTGACTATCCAAAGCCAACCTGATTTGGTTTTCAAAACCGTTCAAGCCATATAAAATTCAGATTGGGCTGAGTGAGTTTCAACTGAATATTTTTGTGTTCCCAAATTTTGATGGCTGTACTGGTCTACAAATTGGTCATCGAAGGCAATTCTTCATGAACTTTGATAGTCTATAATTTTTTTTTTTTAATGATGCATTATTGTCATAATTTTTGCAAGTTTAGTAACATGTACCTTATAACTGTCGAAAGATATTCATTTGTTAAACATTGTTTACTCTTTTACAGATTTTAATTTTAAATAGTAAGACTTCCCAAGATAAACGTAATACAACATCTAACAATTGTTTTAAATACATAATTTACTCATGTTTATGAGGAAGCCTGTAATTTAGATTGGGAAGGCCCCAATGAAAGTTATCACAACTAATACAGTTTGCTATAGACTATGCTAAGGGCCAACATTATTTTATAATCATCTATAATCATTCATATTTTATTGATTTGGAAAGGTTCAATTTAAATTATGATGTCACCACCAGGCCGTGTTACGTAGAACATCAAGTATTAATGATCGGTTCGAGAGTTCAGATAGATTCACATAAGGTGCTTAGCTCCTTGGCAAATGATTTCAACGTGAAGAGATGTAATGGGAACTCGGTACTAACTCCGTAACGAGCCCAAAGAAGATGTTGGATGCTTTGCTAAAGGCTCCTTCAAAAGAAATCATGAAGTCATTGATTGGAAGTCATCTTGATGGCATCACTTGATGACTGCGCAGGTTCAGATATTGCAGTCAATAACCTAAGCACTTTAAGAAAGATAAAACTACATTCAAAATACGGTACTGGTGCAGATAGAATAATTATTAAGAAATATCCAAGTGCTCAAACTAATACAATAATATTGAAACTTATAATAATTAAGAAACATATAGTATTTTGGTTCATGAGAAGTGAAAAGAATGCCAACAGTTTATCAGATTCAAAATCCTAGGGAGGAATGTTATTCAAAGCAATGGGCTTAGTTTGCTGGGAGGGGATGTTTTATTTCACAAGCACTTTGCAGCATCATGAGGAAGATCATCCTGGAAGGCACAGACAAATTTCCCACTAATATGCACTTTCCAATAATCAGTAGTTTCTTTTGAGGCAAGCATTGGAATCAAATACGGATAGACTTATTATTGGAAAATCATGGGTTACGAAATGATTCTCTCACACACACACACACACACACACAAAAAAAAAAAGGAAGGAGGAGGAGGAAAGAAACACATCATGTTGGCTGCACCTCGCCCAAACAATAGATGAATATATTTGCAGAGGATGTCATGAAGATGTGTTGTCAAACGGCCTTGCTGCACCTCGCCAAAACGTTGCACCATCCCCAAAGGAGGCATTGGCTGTGGCTAAGTCGTCCATGAATTATTGCCTTCTGTAACTCTTATCACGTTTTTTTAGCTGCCGTTGTGTTTCTTTATCATCGTTCGTTCCCAACGTGTTTTGGAGCGGTGTGGAATATTCTATTTTTGTTAATTTTTTTAAAAATAATTATATTTTTAATATATAAAGTTTTATTAGAGTTTTGGAGGAAATTTAAAATTTTCTTCCTCTAAAATCTCCTTAAAGCTTTGTAAAGTTTTAGTCCCACATTGAAAGGGACAAAATTATTAATGCATTTATAAACTATCTTTCTTGTCCATCTTACTTAGGGATCTTAGTGGGATGTGGATTTTATACTTCATACACGTGCGTTCTCCTGCCTCAGCTCGGCTCACATGTGCGGATGATATTTAATTATTTATTTTATTATTTATCATATTTATTTTAATATATTTCTTTGTTGACCGGTCACTTCTCTTCGCAGTCAAACAGTCAAATGACTGTTTATCACAGATCGTATTTTACTTTGGTCTTCTTCCTTCAAAGTTCATCGATCAAACGGCTGTCTGCAAGCATCTTCTCGTGATCTATAAAAGATCACGAGTCCTAGCTTGTGGGATATTAAAAAATTAATGACCTTTTCTATTTTTTTTTCGAGAGCTCTCTTTTTTTTTTCAACACTTTCTTTATTTTTTATTTTATTACTGAGTATTAGAAAAGGATTGTCAGTCCTCTCGATGATCATGCTCCAAAAAAGGGTGTCCCAGTCATATCTGGAGAAAAATTTTTAATAAACACTGACATAAAGGTCGACAATTTATCTTAAGACAGTGATCACATACTTTTAGATTTTTTTTTATTTTTCTTTAAATCTATCGGCTAATCCAATCGATCTCTCGATAAATCAAATTTTTTCTCTTATCCTTATTATATAGTTTAGATAAATCAGAAGTTTATCAAAACTATTACTCAAAACAGTTTTTAGATTGATAAAACTCTCTTTTCAGGAAGATTCTTTATGGTATTCTAAGGCAAAATTATAATCTCTACATTTCGATTTTCAATATTCAAATAGTAGATTATAGTATTTTAAATTTGACTGGCTTTCTGAAACATTAATAATCATACTTATACTAAATTTTATAGCATATTTTAACTTGCATCATAATTTTTATTATTCTTTACAATAGAGGCCGACTACTAGTATTATTTTTCTAGGTTTTTATTTCTATTTGCAAAATAAGGAATCCTAATAGACATTAAATTTTGTTTGCAGCTCTATAAACCCTCTTCAATCAAATTTCTTTAATCATACATCATGGATGCTGAGGAAGCCTTGATCCTTAAATCCGAAAAGTTTAATGATCATGAGTTCCTAACATGGCAAGAATAGCTTAAGACCTGATTAATCATATTAGGCCTCATAACTATCATTGAAAAAAGACCACTATACGATGTATCATCTAGGTCAAGATCTTCTACTAGATCATATGATTCTTTAGATACTCCTAGAACTGATAAATCACTTGAAGAAATTAAATTTCATTATAGGTTTAGAATTCTTAGTGATTTTTCAGATGACCTATATGAAACCTATTAATATATAAGAATAAAAAAAATCAATACCAACTTTTTATCCTAATTCTTAGACTACAAGCTATGCCTTATACTTTTTCACTAATCTGTCAACCCTAAAGTTTCTTTCTAAGGATTCATTTATAATCTAAAAGTTTGATTCCATGAGGTAAATTAATGAGAATTCAAGTATTATTCTAATAATAGATTCAATCTCACTATTAATTGTCTTTTTTAAAATAGAGCATCAAGAGATCTCATAGCTTTCTGGAATGAGGTAGATGTATCCTTAACTAAAAAGGTAAAGAAACTTCACCCAGATTCTTCTCGATCGTAACCCTTTTGCTCCTTCTGCACTCAGAAGGAAGATCAGGTTGATTTGAAGACAGATCATTAGGGACCAAAGGACTAAAGATTGAGGATAAACTAGATAAGGAATAAGATCGTTATAATCAAATGTAGATCCAGGGATTTGAATCTTGAAAGAAATATTTTTCAGAAAAATTACATTTCTAGATTCGATTATGATATTAACAGATATCTCAATAAAATCAGAATGAATAATAAAAAACGATAGGTATTACTATTAAGAGAATAACTAACAAAGATAGAATTAACAGTTTTGAGAATAATTTTATTTCTCTTAGATTTAGGAACAACAACCTTAGCTAAGCACCCCTACACTCAAAAATAACTCAATTTTGATGCATATCCCTTCCAATACTCATAAGGAGTCTTTCTTTATTCTTTGATGAAATTCTATTAAGAATGAAAGTAGGAGTCAAAAGAGCTTCTTCCATAAGTTTTTTGAGACACCAAAACTAATAATCATGGCATTGATCATATTTAAAAGAGTTCTATTCTTTCATTCAGCGAGACAATTGGATTGAGAAGAGTAAGAAACAGTAACTTTATGAATTATATCATACTCTTCACAGAATATAGTAAATTTATTTGAAATGTACTTTCCTCCACAATCAGACCTAAGATTTTGGTCTTCTTTTTAGTTTGCTTTTCAGCTTTAGCCTTGAAAATCTTCAACTTATTGAAGTCTTCATCCTTGATCTTTAGGAGATAAGAATAACAATATTTGGAGAAGTTATCTATAAAAATCATAAAATAATGACTAACTCCATGGATTGGGTTTCTACAAGAGTTACAAATATTATTATGAATTAGTTTAGGAAGTTGAGTATCTTGATGGGGATGAATTTGAAAGGTTTCTAGTTTGTTTGAATTGAGTATATATCTCACACTTAGATTTATAATCAATCTTGAATTTAGGAATAAAATTAAGATTGAGCATCTTTTGAAGAGATTTGAAATTCACACGTGCGCATCAACTTGGTCTGACTAATTGACTCGCACGTGCAGGATGATATTCAATTATTTCATTTTAATTATTTATCATATTTATTTTTAATATATTTTTTGTTGACCAATTGCTTTCCTTCATGGTCAACAGTCACATGAACATTTATCCAGATGATCGTATTTTGCTTTGATCAATCTTCTTCCTTCAGAGTCCATCGGTCAAATGGCCATTTAGAGGCATCTCCTCGTGGCCTACAAAACACTACAAGCCTGAGCTTGTGGGATATCCAAAATTAATGATCTTTTCTATTTTTTCTTTGAGGTCTAATATCCTAAGAACTCTCTTCTTTTTTCAATGCTCTCTCTCTTTCTCATTTTGTTACTGAGCATTAAAAAGGACTGTTAGCCCTCTCCATGATCATACTCTAAAAGAAGACATTCCAATCGTATCTTAGGTTAGAATTCCTAATAAACATTGACATGAGGGTCAAAACTTTATCTTAAAATAGTGCTCATGCACTTCTAAGTTTTTTTTATTTCTACTTCTTAAAATCTATGAGGTAATTAATCCAACCAAGCCCTCGACAAGTCAAATTTTTCATCTTATCCTTATCATATAGTTTACATAAATTTGAAGTTTATCAAAACTAATACTTAAAACAATTTTTGATTTGATAAAACTCTTTCTTCAGAAGGATTCTGTATAACAAGTTTATCATATTTTTAAAGATTCTAAGGTTCAAAAATCTGAAATTTAGTCCTTATAATTTTGAACTATTTTAATATGTTTATTCTTATGGATTCCAATCACCTCCTTTCACTGAAAATCCTAGTTGACGGTACTTGATGCTTACGTGCAAAAAATTATCCAAACAAAGATGATGTGATATAAACCGATGTAACGTGGCATGAATAACATGGCATAACAAATGAAAATTTTATTTGATGATGTAGCATACGTAATTACGTGGTATATAGATGATGATGTGGTATGTGCTGTAAAATTTTCTATCAAAAAATATTCAATTGGTAAGTACTGTGTCATCATCCATATGCCACATAGGTGATGACGTGGCATATGGATGATGATATGATATATGAATAATGATGTGAGTATGCTATAAAATTTTTTGGTCAAAAGTGTTCAATCATCGAGGGTAATATTGTCATCTATATGATACATAATCATCTATATACCATAAATTTGATTTTTGATCCTCTAATTTTTATAAACATTTTTATATGGTCCTTATAGTTTAACAAAACTCTAATTAGGTCATCTAATTTTCAAATATGATTTAATTTAAATTAATATAATTTGGACAGTAAAAACTAATAGAAAGAGATCATGCATATATTAAAATAAGAAAAATTATATTAATAATATATTATCATACTATTGATTATACTCTATTTCAATCATATCCTTAATCTCAACCTCCTTTTTCTTATCTTCTGTCAGAACAGACATAAATATATACAAAAAAAAAGACTACATCATCATGACTTATATATAATGTCCTATCACATATTATTCATTTAATCTTCCATTTCATCCCCTAATCTTGTTTTCCTAAATGCAAATATAGAAAGTTCGATCTGAACCCAAAAAATGAAAGCAAAAGAGGATAAACAAAAAAAATAAATAATTTCTACTTTAATTCATTATTCTTTGGCTTGCCCATTCTACTCCAATCGAAACAAACGAGTGAGATCCTTGGTTGCATAGTCCATGATTGTTGACATATTTTTTCCAGCGACAATGGCAGCAAGTAGGGCAATGGCATTGAGAATGTCAAGCATGCATACTTATTTGTCATCGCTGCAATGGCCATGATGATAGTCATCATATTTTTGAACCCGATCTATTTTGAGACCGTCTCTGGATTTGGACTAGCCTCCTCATTCCAAACACAACCGCCATCTTTAGCTTTTTAAAAGCATCTAGTGATTCTCTCTGCCATCACTTGTCCTATAACTAGTCAGAAAGGCTAAATTAAATCATATTTGAGGATCAAAAAATCTAATTAGAGATTTTTAAAACTATAAAGATCATGTAAAATATTTATAAATTTAAGGATCAAAATATAATTTATGGCACATGAGTAATGATGTGGCATCTGATGATTGGATAGTTTTATACAGTAAATTTCATAGCACATACCATATCATAATCTATATACTATATCATAACCTATTTGCTACATCATCATCCATATACCATATCATCAAAATAAAATTTTTTCAATTATGCCATGTCATCTTGATTAATATCACGTCATCTTCATTTAGATAATTTTTTCATATAAATTCTTTTTCACCATATAAACATTAGTTACCGTTAGCTAAGACTCCCAAATAAAGAAAATGTTCGAAATCTGGGGAAAGAATTATATTAAAATAGTTCAAAAATTAAAGGGATCAAATTTTAGAATTTTAGAATTCATTGAATATTTTTAAAAAATATGCTAAATTTCAATAGTTAAAAGTATAATTAACTCCCCCCCCGCCCTACAACAAAGAAAAAAAAGGGATAAGTTCCACGATCGTTGTTTGGCCTTGGGATTGTTAACCTTGCAGTAAGTTGTCAAATTAATCATATCTTAACTACTTTATAAAATAATAAGCCTGGTCTTTTTTCAATAAATATTAAAATCATCTTTTGGTTGGTTTCTAAGGGTCAAAAACAATGGATACTTCTCAAAATATTGCTGTAAATATTGATCAAAAAAAATTTGATATTAGCATTCCCTATCCCCTTGGAAAAGCAGTGCTTTTTCTGCTTTGTTTTTTTAGGGATGACAGTCGGATGGATCTTTTTAGATATATATCTGACCCATCTCAAATCCTAATAGTATCCATTTAGTATATTTTAATAGGGCTTAGGACGGGTTTGGGATTTAAAACTAAACCCATTTGTATTTGGAGGGAGTTTGGAATTTACTCCCTCAAGTATCCGCCATTCGAACCCACTTATATATAAATATAAAGTCCAAGCCCCTAGCAAACGTCTAAGCTTTTCTATCAGCCGCTCTAAGCCTCCCACTCGATTGAGACTCTTGAGGACAGAAAGATAAAGGAAAAAATCGGGAGAAAACAAAGGAAAAACAAAAAAAATCGAAAGATAAGATTTTTTCCCACATGGATCGATCATTTTTTTTTCTTTTCTTTTCTTGCTTGTTTTTATTTCATTCTCTTTCTTCGGGGAGATCCGTGGGAAAGGAAAGCACTTGAGGGAGATGGGAGGGGTTTCTTAAGTTCCAAGCCTCCCACTTGATTGAGACTTTTAAGGATGGAAAAAATAAAAGAAAAAGCAGGGGAACACAAAGGAAAAATCAAGGATAACAAAGGAAAAATGGGAAAAGTTGAAAGGTATGTGAGATCTTTTTCCACATTGATCATTTTTTTTTCTTTTGCTTGTTTTCTTTTATTTCGTTCTCTTTCTTCGGAGATCTATGGAAAAAGAGAGCACACACCTAAGGGAGATTGGAGAGGTTTCTTAGGTTGCAAGGCTTGTGCTCGAGCATATGGGATTTTGTAGGAGTTGTGGTGGTGTGAATTGGTCCCTTGAGGTTTTGAGAGCTTAATCTTGGTAGAAGCATGATAATTTGGAGGCTTTGGGAATTTTGGTCCAGAGGATTCTTCTTTGGCTACAAAATTTTTAATTTATGGAGTTCTATCATCAGACAGGTTTGGATATCCGGTGGGTATATTGATTTTAAATGGGATGGGTTTGGGATTTGTGGTTGATTTCATAATAGGTTTGGAACGGATTCGGGTAGTTAGATTTTAAATGGGTTTGGACGTGAGTAGGGCAAAATTTACGGATATCCTGCCATCCCCAGTGTCTTTCTTCTTTATACATTATTCTATCTTAATGATATTTGGGTGGCACATGGCTCCCTTTACATGGAAAAAAGATATTGGCAGTGGCTATCCATTTTTGAGAAAGTATAACCGTTGTTAGCTTTTCGTGCAAGTTTCCAATTATAATCTGCTACTCTGGGCAGATGTTGCGCCACCCAGATGGTTGTAGCTACGATCATATTCTAGTTTTTGGTGACTCTGTTTGTCAAATTACGTAATCAAGCTGATTTCTATCCTTTTTTTTTTTTTGGTTAACAAAGCTGATTTCTACCATTTAGATGTACCGTCATGTGCCTGCATCCACGTGAATGGAACGAAGTGCAGCCAAATTCTATCAGCAAGTTTTCGTTGATCCACATGAACAGATTTATATCAAATTTATTAGCACACAGCTGAATGATGTCAAAGAATAGTTCCACTTAGCAGTAAAGTAGGCTTGTCCATCCGTCTTACTAATTAATTATAGAAGTACATATAATTTATTACAGGGGCTTGTAATTGCGAACGGTACTACATCTTTCCCAGCCTGTATGACAAACCTTTTTATGTTTAGAAAACTATGCCACCTTTCCGAACAGCATCAAGTACACGATCACAGCAGCAATGGAAACGATGATGTTGACAACCATGCAGCAAGGAACCGGTTGTTAACAGCCATTACAGGCCCTGCGGTCACTCGTGGATGAGCGAATTAATGTTGGGTTTTGCGAAGGATCCACTTAAAACAAGAGTGCAACGGCATGCATGGACTTGGACCGAGAGGCAGCAAAGGAACCATGCATGCTGAGATTACAATCCAGTGAGGCACGCGAGTAAGTATGCAAACCAGCGAGCCAAAGGTGGACGAGATGAAGATAATAGTGATGTCTTCAAAGATCGAGGCGATCATGGGAAGTTTAGGACGGAACGTCATGGATGCCATGGAAGAGGTGAAGAGGCCGAGTAAAGAGAATGCAAACATGTCCATAGGAGTGAAATTGTCGTCTCTGGGCTTGGTCAAAACTTGCCCACCTTCCATGGCGACATAGGACGAGAGGAGAGTCACCACCACGCCTATAGCGAACATGGGCATTCCTTGGACTAAAGTATGCGGAGTTGAGTGGTTGCTGTCCTCTCTTCCATTTCCATTTCTACGTGGACTTGTGCAGGAGAGTTGGGTATGCGGGCTCTGGCAGCTTCCCATTTCGGACATGAGGCTGTTGCAAGTTAATGGAGATGGGCGACCAAGGTTTCGGTGGGCAAGTGTTTATAAGGATTCGGCTTTTATCTTTCGGGCGAAAGAATGATTGATTTTTTTTTTTTCGCGAAAGAATGATGCATCTGTGCACTCTTCCATTCCACGAATGGAACGTTTTTGTCGGCCTCAGGCGCATCAAAAAGTGCTATATCTGTGCAATCTCTGTTTGACTCCCATGTCCACGAATGACGTTTTTGTCGGCACCCGGCGCATGGAAAACGTACTCGGTTATTTTTTTTTTTTGTTTGTTGTTTCTGGTAAGGCAAGTTCCCGGATTCATTACGTGGGGAAACACAGCTCTCGAAATGAACATTGCAAGATCAAATGATGATTTGTGCCAAGAAAGGTGAATTCTTACCACCTACACCCAAGCACCATAGTATGAACTTGACGGATTCATGGAAAACTCGTCGATAACTTTGAAGGATCTACATAAAAGTCTTACAAAGCCCAGCTACTGATGGAAAAGTTATATCCACCGGCAGGATCGAAGATGGCCCCACATCATATTTAAACTACTTATACAAAAATATTATATTGACCAACCAAATTTTAAGGTGACATATATTATATTTAAAGATGAATCATTAGATGGATGAATCACTAGATGGTTTTTGTGGTTCGACGGTCTCCTGGACGGTCGGCAATTCAAATTAGATTCCATCTAGTACAACACAATTGTCCAAAAATGAATGCTTTTCTTTTGTCTTACAACGTGAAACATATCTATAAAGAAACTAATAATCCAACTGGTTGGATGACGCCATATGTAGCTAATTATTCAAAATAACTGGCTGGACCGTTGTATCAATTATTTCTCTAGATTTTTTCCGCACATTTTATTTTTGATTTCTATAAATATATTTTACCTTATTAGAATTATGCTGCTATGTATTTATGATTCATAATTAAATTTGTTCAGTTTACAAAGAATGTAAACATTTCAATACTTTGTGATTTTCTTTTAAATTTTGAAAGTAAATGGGGGAGGTGGAAACCTTTTCCATATTTAATTTATTAAGACAAGTAAATACACACACACACACACAATAAAGGGTTGGTTCAGTCTTTTGCAAAATAAAATAAAATAAAATAAAAAGGCATTGGTTCAGTGGTTTGTAGTTAAGATGATATGTAGGTCCTAGCTGACTTAATTCATTGCTTGTAGTCAAGGATTCCTCCTCGCCGGGGGAGTTAATGCACCATCACATGTTCTAAGCAATGTGAAGGAACCATGCAGCTTTATCATCATGCTTCCTTGTGTTGCCACTTTGCTAGCTGTAGCCCAGGCATATAATTCAGCCCTCCAAGTTCCAATTCTTGGATACTGCTAGCTCCTTCGGTTCTCTTCGCCCTCTCTTTTGGGACTATTAGCCATTGAAAGTGTACTTCGGTTACTATTTTCTTCTAGACCCTAACTGAGAACTGCAAGAAGCTTCGAAAAATGATTCCCCCTCGTAGATGAAGTACATCCCTGAGCAAGTGGATTGTCTGCTTAACAACTTCCTTGCATGCGTACGCCTGGTATCTAAACATTCTTCCATTTTTTTCTTTGCAAATTCTCCAATACCTTGTGGCAAGCGATGCTTCAACTGCTGTTTCCATTTCCTTCTAAACTGATGATTAATTTCCTCCGTTGTTGCCAAAGGTCGCGAGGTTGTTTGGAACGGTTTGAGCCTGTAGTCTCTGCAGTAGCAGATTCCAGAGAGCTTTAGAGTAGTTACATTCCATCATCAAATGATCCACTGTCTCTTCATGATTTCTGCAAAGTGAGCAGCCACTCTGAACTACAATATCCGTCTTTATTAGGTTGTCAGTAGTGAGAAATTTATTTTATAAAAATTTTTGCGGAACTCAAAAAGTACCATAAGATACTGTGTATATATTAAAATATCCATCAAAAAAAAATAATTATGTGATGTTTATCTAAACTGTTCAAATATCTTTGAAATTTATCCATTTCTCTTTTTTTAGTATTTTAATGCGCACACGTAAGCACGCATGGTCACTCATTTTTTTATGAATGTTCTCGAAGCATGCACTACACCCTACAGTACTTTTTAAGTATCGCAGAGAATCTGTTCCCATTCGTATAACATAGCCAGCTAAAGATCTTGGTCTTTTTTGAGATGGGTAATTTCCATATGATGCCTCCAAACATTGATGTAACTCCTCTATGCATTAGAAAGTTGTAGCATTGTTTAACTGAAAAACCTTTAATGTGGTCCACCTCCACGATCTTTATCATTTTCGCTTGTAAGTTTTGTTTGCCTTAGGCAAATGCATGGTCATTGGAACTCGATCATTGCTTCAAATGTCATTGGAGTTCTGGAGTTTTAAGGACCATTCTTTCTTTTTCATTAAGCTAGCAATGCTCACAGTTTGATTCTTTGAGAGGGCTTACAAGTTTGGGTAGCTCACTAGAAAAGTTTCATTCCTCATCCATCGTTCTTTCCAAAATCGAGTCGTTTGTCTATATCTAACCTCCGAGCTGGAACATTGTCAAATACTTCTGCTATAGGAGGATGACACCTTTAGTCCGATATTGATTATGAGTTAAAAAAGACTATGATTTATATGAGATTTGGGCCTTCTCTTCCTCTAGCAAGATACCCTTCATATAAGGACAAAATTGTTCGGCATCTAATACGAGTCAAAGCGGACGATATCTTGCATGTGAGAGCACGAGACCAATCCATCCAATCTATTCGAGCTCTTGATATTGATGCCGTCTGTGAGAATCGTCTTCGTCCACACACACAGTCTCTCTTGATGGGGGGCTACTGTTGGGAGAAGACGGTATTTTTAGTCCTACATTGATTGTAAGTCCATATAAATTTTTTTTGACCAGTGGAGTTACTATTTTGGGAGGATGACATCTTTAGTCTCACATCGGATTTTAATTTCGTAGAATCAAAGCCTTCTCTCTCCCTAATGACGTATTTTTATATAAGGATAAAATTATGCAGCATCTAATGCGAGACAATGCAGATAATATCTTATATGCAAGAGCGCAGAGATCCACCCCAATATCTCACGCGTGAGAGCACAGAGACTAACCCATTATATCCATCCAAGTCTTGGCTGCAATAACTTTTAAAATCCTATAGAAGGACTTGCTGTGGGATATCATCTCTAACCTCTACATAAATCATTGCTCGACAGCAACAAGGCCACTTTTCTTTGTATGTTTGATACGGGTTTGCGGATTAGGTGTCAACAGCCTAATCAGGAAGCTTTCTGGAATAGGTGTCAACAGTCTAGAGCCGATCATCTGTTGGGCCTTAAAAGAATCCTTCAGCCCATGTATGAGACGGATTGTGGCCTGCAAGGCACCGAAACAGTAGTAGCCGAATGAAAAATATATGCCTCCGTCAACGCAAGTCCACTTCCCAGGTTCTCGAGTCCACCTTAGGGCGTCTTCTCTCCTCTCTCTCTCTCTTCCTCCGAAACGACGCACGAGTGCTGCGGGCGTCTTCTTGATCACTCGCCCGCTCTCTCTCCCTTCAAATCCATTTCCTCCTATGGTAAGAATCTCCCTCCCCATTTCGTTCCCTTACCATCGCTCCGTCGTCTAGGGTTCGTCAGAGGTCAACCCTTTCCAGGTCGAGATTCATCGCATGTTTTCTCGAATATTTGATGGATGTTTCTTTTACTAATCCATCAGGGAATGGGATCGATCACCCGCGGCATGCATCCACCAGTTCCATCAGGGGAGCGGGGCATCTCATCCGTAAAGGCACAGGCGGAAGGTCATCCGTGAGGTAAATTATGCCCTTTTATCCGTCAATTCCTTGTTTCTTTCTTGTCTTGGACCATCGCCCTTTTCAAAGGCTTCGTTTTAAGAAATCTTGAAATAGTTAACTTGGATCAAACTGGTTTGGTTGAGGAATGATGCCTATTGCTCTGCTGGCTTGTGTTGCTTCAAGATTTGATCTTGGCTTTTTGCATTCGTGCCAGAAATCTCTTCTTTTGGGGTGTAATGGTTTGGTTACCTAATTATGAAACTGGGTGCCCATTGATGCAAATGTGGTTTTCAATCTTATTGGTATATGTAATATACTTCATATATGTCAAATTATAAAATAGGTCATGAGATGTATATATGACGCCTAACATATATCCGATTGGTTCTTGTGATCGCAGGAAGGGAGTATGAGACAAGAAATTACAGCTTTGAAGAAGTTAATCATGCTATGGCTGAGCAGCTTGTAGTGGTATGTTTTCTCACAAATCCTTTCTGATGCATATAAAGAGATACAAATCACTAGAAGAGATGTTTAGGTTCCTTCTTAGTGAGTTAGAATTTCAGTTTTTGGCACAGAGTTGCATCGCATCTAGTTGTTAACTTTTTTTATTGTAATATTTTTGGTTAATGTATTGTGAATGAATGCATGACACAATGGAGAGAACATGGTGTTCAAAACTCTTAGTGAATGGATGCATGACACAATGGAGGGAACATGGTGTTCAAAACTCTTATTTATTATTATAAACATGCCCTACCCAAGTTGGTAAGCAAATGCATAGAATTATATGCTAAACTAACTTAATCATACAATAACTGATCAGCCTTATCTTCCCTGCTACCCTATTCCTATCTTGTGTTTATCTTGCTTGTATTTCCTCTTTCATTTTCTTAATGGAAGTGATTCGGATTATGCCTAATATTCCCATCAAAATAATAACCAATCAGCTCAATCTCATCTATGGAAGAACTTTCTTTGAAGTCCCCTTATTACTCCCATTAAGTTCCAGTTCCTTCGTTAATAATTATCATAGCCCTTTCCAAGATTGAAAACTTTCCTGGCAAACTCCTGTTAGGCTTTCTTAGGTTTTATGCTTTGGGTTCCTACTCTTTTCTCTCTTTATCAGGGTCACCTTTTGTCTCTAAGAGCCATGATTCCACAATCCCTGATTTTGTAGCATCTTATTTGTCATGTGACCAATCCATATAACTTCCTTAAGATTCCAAGGAGGGCAATCGTTTTGAGAGCTACCCAGTTTCAAGGTTGACCTTTCAAGGAGATTCTGTGTTAAATACTTGAAACTGGTAGTATTGACAAAACAATGGAGCAAACTCTGTTGACAATTCTATAAAGCAACAAATTGACTTTTGGCTTTCTTTCTTTCTTCCTTTCTTCTTCTTCTTCTTCTTTTTACATTTCTTATCATTGACTTGCCTGGGTTCAATGTAAACTGCAATTCAGCAGTTTATTCAAAGCATCATATATACTTTTGGCTAAGATATCTGTCAACTCATTTTATTATTGGTCTTGAATTTATGCTTCAGGCATCTATGTGTGGTTATGGATACCATTATCATGAGCAATCTTCGGTTTGAATATTGGCTTCTCTTTGGAGAAGTAATGAAGAATGACAAGGAGATCATTCCTCCTTTGCCATTTGCAACATTAATTTTATTGATAGCTTTTATCTCCAACCACAGCTTGCTTAGTCATCTCCATTTTGGACATCGATTTTCTTTCGATCAGAATTTGATGATGAGGCCATTATCTTCTGATTAGGGGTGTAACTTGGCCGAGGCTGGTCTGATCTTAGGACTGAACGAAGCCCAACCCAGCCAACAAATTACCCAACCCAAGCCCAACTTCTGACCATCCAAAGCCAACCTGACCTGATTTTTCCAAATCGTTCAAGCCATATAAAATTCGGATTGGGGTGAGTGAGTTTCAACCGAATATTTTTGTGTTCCCAAATATTGATGGCTGTAAACTGGTCTACTAATTGGTCGTCGAAGGAAATTCTTCATGAACTTTGATAATCTATATTTTTTTTTTTTTTGGGATGCATTATTGTCATGATTTTTGCAAATTTAGTAACATGTACCTTATAACTGTCGAAAGATATTCATTTGTTAACATTGTTTACTCTTTACGGGTTTAAATTTTAGATAGTAAGACTTCCCAAGATAAACATAATTTAAGTACACAATTTACTCATATTTAGGAGGAAGCCTGTAGTTTAGATTGGGAAGCCCCACAATGAAAGTTATTACAAATAATACAGTTTGCTATGGACCATGCTAAGGGCCAACGTTATTTTATAGTCATTCATATTTTATTTGATTTTAAAAAGGGGTCAATTTTAAATTATGATGTCACCACCAGCTCGTGTTACCTAGAACATCAAGTATTAATGATCAATTCGACGTTTCAGATAGATTCACATAAGGTGTTTAGCACCTTGGCAAATCATTTCAACGTGAAGAGATGTAATAGGAACTCAGTACCAACTCCGTAACGAGCCTAACGAAGATGTTGGATGCTTTACTAAAGGCTATTTCAAAAGAAATCATGAGGTCATTGATTGGAAGTCATCTTGATGACATCCCTTGATGACCGCGCAGGTTCAGATATTGCAGTCAATAAACCAAAGCACTTTAAAAAAGATAAAACTACATTCAAAATACTATACTGGTGCAGTAGAATAATAATTAAGAAATTGTCCAAGTGCTCAAACTAATACAATAATATTTAAACTTATAATAAGAAACATATAGTATTTTTGGTTCATGAGAAGTGAAAAGAATGCCAACAGTTTATCAGATTCAAAATGCTAGGGAGGAATGTTATTCAAAGAAATGGGCTTACTTTTGCTGGGAGGGGGATGTTTTTATTCACAAGCACTTTGCAGCATCGTAAGGAAGATCATCTAGGAAGGCACAGACAAATTTCCCCACTAATATGCACCTCCCGGTAATCAGTAGTTTCTTTTGAGGCAACCTTTGACATCAAATACGGATAGGCTTATTATTGGAATATCATGGGGGTACAAATATGAATCACACACACACACACAACAAAAAAATAGAAAGAAGAAGAAGAAGAAGAAGAAGAAGAAGAAAAAGAAAAAAAAAAAGTAGGAGGTGGAGGAAAGAAACACATCATGTTTGGGCTGCACCTCGTCCAAACAGTAGATGAATAGATTTGCCGGGAATGTCATAAAGATGTATCCAACGGCCTTGCTGCACCTGGCCAAACATTGCACCATCCCCACCCTTATCATGGTGCAGCGGTGCCATGTACTCCCTGCGCTGCTACCCTGCTTTCATGGACATTGTAGTGGTGATCAAAAATTTTAGAAACCACTTCTAAGATTTTGAACTCACGACCTCCCCAAAAGGCCTCAGCATGCACCAGGTGCAATTGGACCGCACAAATCCTACGGTGGATGACACGCCACGCAACCCCTGGTATTTCATCGATTCCCGATTGTGCACTCTCCACCGTGTACATGCTCCGAGATTAAGTTAGGAATAGGATTTTCGAGTCCCGGATCCGGATCCAGATACCCGAGATCCATTAGGGTCCGGTCTGGTCTTTGAAAGATAGACCCATCAGGTAATCAGGTCCGGGTCCGGTACCACTCTCTGAGGTCAGGTGCGGATCTGGATCTACATGTTCTGAGCCAGGCCCTACCCATTTACGGGTCTACACAGAGGAATGATGTCAAAGACATAGTTCCACTTAATCAAGCACATATAATCAAGTTTAGTTTCTGGATTTGTTACCAGAGCTTGTAATTCCGAACGCTACATCCTTACCTGCTTGTACGTGTAGCGAACTTTTTTCGCTCAGGAAAAGTGTACCACCTTTACGAATAACATCATGTACACAATCACAGTAGCAATGGAAACGATGATGGTGACAACCATACAGCAAGGAACCGGTTGTTAAACAACCATTAGAGGCACTGCGGTCACTTGCGGATGAGCGAATTAATGCTGGGTTTGCGAAGGATCCAATTAAAACAAGAGAGCAACGGCATGCATGAACTTGGACCGAGAGGCAGCAAAGGAATCATGCATGCTGAGATCACAATCCAGTGATGTACGCGAGTAAGGATGCAAACCAGCGACCCAAAAGTGGACGAGATGAAGATAACAGTGATGTCCTCAAAGATCGAGGCGATCATGGGAAGTTTAGGACGGAAAGTGATGGATGCCATGGAAGAGGAGAAGAGGCCGAGCAAAGAGACTGCAAATATGTCCCTTGTGGTGAAGTTGTCGTCGCTGGGCTTGGTCAAAATTTGCGCCCTTCCATGGCGACACAGGACGAGAGGAGAGTCATCACCACGCCTATAGTGAACATGGGCATTCCTTGGACCAAAGTGCGCAGAGTAGAGTGGTTGCTGTCTTCTCTTCCATTTCCATTTCTGTAAGGTGGGTTTGTGCAGGAGAGTTGGGTATGCGGGCTCTCGCAGCTTCCCATTTCAGACATGAGGCTGTTGCAACTTAATGGAGATGGGCAGAGAAAGTTTCGGTGGGCAAGCGTTTGTAAGGTTCGGGTTTATATCCTTTTCGGGAAAGAATGTCGCATCTGTACCTGGCTTCATTACGTTGGAAACAGGGATGAGCACGCTCCATGAAAACGAGAGGCGTTGCGGTTGCATCTTTGGGTTTTTTTTCACGATATCAACCGTTGGATCATGTCTTGCGCAGCCCTCAAAGCACCCTACTGCTCTCTCTTTTTGTTCTTTTGCATGAACTTTCGGTACATGAACTTTCGCTTGTTGTGGATCCGATCCTTCCAGCAACTCTAATGTTGGACGTATTGGTGCACTCTTTTTGACTCCTTACGTGGAAAGTTCCCGTAGAGATAGTTCCCGGATTCCTTACGTGGAAAAACATGGATGGGCCCACCGGACACGACTTGGGGTTACCAACTTTCGGGCGAAAGTATGATTGATCTTCTTTTTCATTATCGGCCGTTGGATCACATATTTCTCCGACCGTGAAGCACTACGAATTTATTCATTCACCCCCTGCACAGCTCTTGAAGTGACCATTGCAGCGTGGAACGATAGATTCGTACCAAAAAAAAAAAAAGGCGAAACCTTCTTTTGGGACTCATTTGGTCAGAGGGAAGAATTTTTCTTCTCGCGGAGTAACTTCTCGAAAACTAACGTCTTGCAAAGCTACTTTCTGAAAATAAAATTTTAATATATTTAATTAATCATAAAAAATAATTAATTATAAATTATTCACATTTGATTAATATTATTATTAAAAAAATATAAATACCTATTATATCCTTAATAGGTATAAGATTATATCTGTTTATTTCT
>KE505927.1:107756-122088 GCA_000441515.1 Elaeis oleifera | reverse complement strand
TATTGTATTCATATAAATATTAAGATAATATTAATAAATATTATATCACTATTCAGTATTTCATCGTAACCATTCATTGATATTTTGTAAAATCTTAGTCATAGATCTTAAAAGGATATTTTGAGAGAAAAAAAAGTACCATCACTTTCCATCACATGGAAAGTGCAAAAATTCATCTCTTCTATAAATTTTTACTTCTCATAAAATGAAAAAAAATTTTATTCTTTTTTTATTTAAAATTTCAACCAAATAAGAAGTCTCTTTTTATTTTTCAGAAACTGCCTCTTTCTCCTTCACCACCCGTCAACTAAACGAGTCCTCGAAGAATCCATGGAAAGCTGTGCAAAAGCTTTAAGGCCCCCTTTTTATGAATAAAAAATTAGGTTTTGCTAATCAGTGTCCTTAGGGCACTGGTTAAGGAACATTTATTGTTCGTTGAAAACCAACAAAACGGCCTCGCCAGCAAAACCCAAAAAGTATAGACCACATTAATTACCAGATCTAACTCAGGAATGCAAACCTCAAAACAATGGCTCAAACGACCTTGCCAAGGCGGTGGGGCCGGCAGGAGTGGCCGACGGTGATGATGCCATTGTGGGGGTCAGTGTATGTCCGATCGATGCCTGATTGTCGGAGTTGGGCCATCCGACCATTATTTTCTTGAAGAATGGAAGAAGAGGCTTTATTTTCTCCTCTTTTCTCCTTCTCTATCTTTTCTTCTTCTCATTGTCTTTTTTGGACTCTAGACTTTGCTTGTTTTGTCTCAATTTTGGGGAGCGTTTTAGTAGTGGAGCAAGGTTGGGACTCGAGAAGAAGAGAGACTGATGGCGGTCAGGTGTTTTTAATGGTTTGTTGGAGCCGTTGTTTGGAGTTTACATTTCTGAATTAGATTTGGTAATTAATGTGGTCTATAATTTTGAATTTTTTTGATTTTCAAAGAATAATAATATTCTTATTAATATATATTATAAGCTTTTTTAATATATATCTAACAATGATCCAATGCACATCTTGAGGTCATTTCTTCTCTTTCAAATCTTCTTTTTCTCAGATCTTTATATCTAAAAGTTCACGAAAGTTGTATATTATTTTACCTAAAGATATGTATTGGGACGTCGAATAAATATTTTGCTAGTTGTGTACAGCTGACTATATATTGTGTACTAGTGAATACTAATTTTGGTACACTATGTATCAATTTATCTGTAGATGTATATTGGATCGTTACTGACTGTGTATTAAAAAAGCTTACAGTATATATCAATAAGCGGTCTACTATGTATCATTTACTGATGTACGGTGTATTAATGAATGTTATATTTGAAAATTATATATCACTTTATCTAGAAGATTGTATTGGGACATTGGATGAATATTTTGCTAGATGTATATCAACTAGTTATATACTCTATGTTAGTGAATTAAGTTCGATAAATTATGTATCAATTTAGTTGTAGTATGTATTGGATCATTGTTGGGTGTATATCAAAACAGCTTACAGTATATATCATATGGTTATATATTTAGTATATATCATATGGTTATATAGTATGTATCATTATGTACTGAAAATGAAAAAAAAAAAATACTTTCGTAGAAAAAATCTTTAATTTTAAATTATTTTTAATATTAGAATTAAGAGAAATGTGGTATACTATAAAAGCCATCCCATATGATATTTTATAGTGCCTACCTCATATGATTTTAGTTGGTTAATGAACCATCACATGCTCTGAGCAATGTGAAGTAACCATGCAGCTTTATCATTGTGCTTCCTTACATCGCAACTTTGCTAGAGCCCATGGCGTATTGTGCAAGCCTCCATGCATGTTCCAATTTTTGGATACTACTGGTTTTCTGGCTCTCTTCGCCCTCTCTTTTGGGACCATCAGCCTTTGAATGTACTTTGATTGCTAGTTCTTCTAGACCCCACCAAGAACTGCAAGAAGCTTGGAAATCAGAGTTCCCCTTCGCGGATGATCAAGTACAGTCCCCGAGCAATTCTCAATTGCTGCACTCTCCGCAATGCATATGCTCCAGGATTTGTCTTGATTCACTTGCACCTAGTGCATGTAATAATTTCTCCTGAGAAAGTGGATTGTCTGCTTAATAACTTCGCTGTATGCATATGGCTAGTATCTAAATATTCTTTCATTTTTTTCATTCCAAATGCCTCAGTTGCTGTCGGTCTCTTCATTTGAGGTCGGACGTCGAAGTGGATACGGCAGAGGTGGAATCGCCGCTGGAGCCTAGCCTGAACACTTGCAAAATAAATCCACATCGGAGGATGTACTCCGATGTAGATCCTCCAACACTCAAGTCAGGAGATGGAGAATGATAAAGAAAAAGCGAGTAAAAATTTGATTGTCTATCTTGAAGGGTCCGGAGCATTTATTTATAGGAGAGGAGTTTGAGTTGTATCCGTCTCGGAGTCTTGATGATATTCGGATTTGTCGTATAAGATTGATTCGCAGAAGATATTTTTTTTTTGTGGGAGATCTGACTGTGGAAGAGTCCTATCTTATCTGAAGTTTTTCAATTTGGAGGAAGGACGGATCTATTGGTGGAGAAGGTAGCTCGACCGTAGTCGATCTAAGATAGATCGTTCCAGCCGATCTATAATAGATCATCGTGATCGAAGTACCGTAGTTTGTTGAGCGAATGGTTACCCTCTTGCTTGTCGACATAGGTCAGTGGTATACAAGCTGCCGTAGATCGTCCATGATCGGGATAAAGCAGGATTAGGCTGAGAAGTAAAAATTGCTACTAATTTGATTGGTCATACTATGCGACTTTCGTATCTGTACCTGATGAATGCCATCTTCCATAGTTTGGCCATGACTGAGGTTGCCCATAGCTCGACCTTGATCGAGGTACAGATCTATAACAGCCCCAATACCGTGTGGCAAGTGAAGCTTCAACTACTATTTCCATTTCTTTTTGAGATGATGATTCCTCCATATATTGTTGCCAAAAGTCACGGAGGTTGGTTGGAACAGGTTGAGCCTACAGTCCCTATAGTAACTGATTCCAGAAAGCTTTAGCGTGGTTACGTTCCATCATCAAATGATCCACCCTCTCTTCATGGTTTCCACGGAGTGAGCAGCCACTCTGAACATCAACACACCTCTTTATTAAGTTGTCGAGAGTAGGAAATAGGAATCTCATTGTTGCAACCAATCCCTAGTTAAGTCTGACTCTGATAAAAAGCAACTTGCAAAAAAAATTTACTGACCGAAATTATATCCGATGGGGACCCTCCGATGCCTAAATTAGTGAAAAATGATGAATAGCAGATATTTTAGAATAGAATCTGACAGAATCTAACACAAAAGTATCTTACCCTCTCTATTTCTTTATCTCCCCTTTATATAGGCAATTTGGGTGTAACTATTTGTAACGGTTTGGCACGCAGGATCCCGCTTATCCCGACATTATGTGATCATGGAGTGGATAGTTAATACCCACTAATAATCATAGTAAGTAGCCGTTACGTGCTCTTTACACTAATGATTTCTGATATACCGACTGTGTGTCGGTGATGTAGGTGGACCGACTGTATGTCGGTGCTTGTAATATACCGACTAACCATTGATTGATGACTCTGATATACCGACTGACTATCGGTTATGAAATCAATCGAGTCGAGTCATTATAGTTGACTTAGATCCGTCAGAAAAGTCGATTGAAAATTATCGACTGTCTATCGATGTATCGACTGTCTATTGGTGTACCGATAGTCGAGTGCCCATGTCCTTGGCACAGATAGAAAGTCGGACGATGAGCTTTGTAGATATCATAGTTGAACTAGAATAAGTTCAGTAGTCCGACTTTGACGATTCTCCATAGGGTACCGACACATATTCGAATGGCCAACCGTGAATCGGGGAAAGCAGGTCAAATTGCCCCAACAGTTACCTCCCACTCTTAAGTCCAAGATGGCTTGACACATTAGACGAAGGGAGTCTCCACGTATCATTTCGAGCCTCGATTTTGCGATCATTTTGGCTGCAAGCATTAATGATCCCCTCGAAAATCGAAAGATCTCCAGTCATTTTGTCGTTTCGATGATCATGCAATCATCATTGGGATGTCGATTCGAGGAGATGATTATTTAATATTGTAGTCGGTCGAATGGTGGAATGATCTAATTTGATTTGATTTCAGTCAGTCGGGAGCTGCCATACGTCCGATGATTGTGGCTCCTATCAATTCACATGGATTATGCCCATGTATCTCAATCTAGCGGTAGATGCGTCGAAAGGTCCGAACAATGATCGATTCAAATGTAGCCACGTGTCAGGATTTAGGATAATCTCGATTCGAATGAGCCTATCTTGACCGTCGATGGGTCGTATATATATAAAGTCGTTTTCTTCTCTTATTTGGACCTTCTGCCGCAATTCTGAGAGCCTGAGCGATCTCTGTGGGTGTCAAAAGTATCATTGAGTTCCAGTGGAAGTCGAAAGTTTCAGAGCCATCTTCTTCTTCCCCATGTCTTTATGGTCCCTCAAGCTTTCTTAGCTTTCAGGTTAGGTCTTCTTCCTCCCTTTCACTTTCTTGCTTCTTTTTAAGTTTCTCTTTCGCCATTATCAATGGCAAGTAGCAGTGGGAAAGACAAAGATAAGGCTAGAGTAGATGACGATAGACACGTAGATAGAGTTCCTAGTCTTTCTCGGGACAATCGACTGGCTAGTTCGATTGGCGGTTCCCTTTCGAGCCCAACAGTAAAGGTTCCCCTCCTCCGAAAATATTATCGTACCTCAGAGCAGTTTCGACTGTCTACACCTAATCCGAATGGTCGGATGACTTTCCTCCTCCAGATCAAGTTGCTTTCTATGTTGAGAACCTTCGAACTGGCCTTCGATTCCTGATTTCTGAGTTCGTTCAGAATATATTGGACTATTACCGACTCTACCCAGTCCAACTTGCTCTGAATTCTATTCGGCTCCTCATTACTTTTGCCTTGTTGTGTCATATGATTCCGACCAATCCTAGACCATTCCTCTTTCGTGCTTTCTTTATTCTTCACCCTCATCCAAAGATTGAGAGTTAGTGGTTCTTTAGCCCAAAGATGGGTCTGTCCTTCATTATCGATCTTCTATCTTCTATCTTCTATCCATGATTGGAAGACTCAATTCTTCTTTGTTTCTTCTTTTTTGGCTTGGGGCTTTCCTTCCACCTGGAAAATCTGAGAGTGGGCCCGAATGATTTCAGCTGAATCGATGCCGTCGATCAAGAAGACTTCCTCCGACTGAAGGATATGAAAGTCCCTCCGCAATAGGAGCTATTGACGGAGAAGGTTCTTTACGATGCCAGACTTAGTCGGCGCTTGCCATAGGTATAACATAATCATCCTTTCACTTTTATTTTTATCTGACTTCAAATTTGTAACTAAGTCGTTATCTTCTACTTGCAACTATGCGACTTTCAGTGGTGAGACCAGCGGCAAATGAGGTCTGACGATTCACCGTCAAGAAGAGGCCCGCTGCTAGTGCGGGTTCCTCTCGGGCCCTGAAGAAGACTCGGTTCGACATACCGTCGGCAGTGATTTCTGAGGGCTACACCAAACTTTGTCGGTCGTAGCTCCTGAGGGCTATACTGAAGTAGCCATTGCACTGTTGGCTCCAGTGGCTCTATAGACAACTGAAGTTCACTTGCCGATTAGGCAGCTAAGCGACGAAGATGCCATCATGGTTGTCGAACCAGTGCCGACCAGTGAGGAGCCAACGGTATCTCAGACGCCACCCATGCCCAAATCAGAGCCGGTCAATATAGAGCTAGCCGTATCTCAGGTGCCACCCACACTCAAATGGGTGGCGGTTCCCGTAGGTCAGTTGTCTGCACAGGAACACAGGAAGGCACCAGAAGTTTCAACTGACGACGAGGCTCTAACAGATTTCACGGAGCTCTTCGACATTCGAATTCCCATTGGTGAGTCAGCTTGGCGAACCCAAAGTTGGCTAAGTGGCTTCTAGAAGCTGCACTTCTCCCGATTGATAAGGAAATAGGAAGAGTCTATTGTGCAGGATCGGCACCATGCATTGCAACAGGAAGAAAGAAGAAATAAAAACAAGAACCACAATCAAATACATAGATTAGCCAAAAGACATGCCTTCACGGGCATGCAAGCTTTGCTATGAAAAAAAATTTACAAGAGGAGATCACACCCTCAACTCTCGTACACCAATTCCTCTCTCTCAACAAGAAGCTCTCCCTCATAAAAGCTCTCTCTAGTAGATCTTCTGAACCCCTGAAACGACCACTATCCGCTGCCTGACAGTCTGCTTGCCCTGCCTCTGCTCTCTGTCGGCGCCTCTGCTGCGTCTGCTCGTCCACAGGTCTCTACTGAATCATGCTGCCACTCCCAAGCTCTCTGTTGCCACAAGGATGTTTATAGGCCTAAAACCACGTCCAACTCGTGTCCTGCACATCTCAAGACTTCTGATCGTCTCCGAACAGGCCTCCAAACCATTAGATCCAGACCGCAACATTTTCATACCATCCGATCGCACTCATCAACGTAGATCAATGCCCCAAACATCGTCGATCCATGTAATAGTGCCGTGGAGCATGAGAAATGTCAGAAAAATTGCGTCGGTCCATCGTGGACCACACGAAATCCCTGGAAAACGACTGTCCGATCCACAGCACCTCCCATGCACCGCCCGATCCATGCATAGGTTGTGGACCGCATGAAGACTTTTTAACAGGTCACACACCCGTTGGGTCAGCCCGCACGTGCCCGTGCTGAGCCGCATGCCCACGGCTGGCTCGCACGCTGCCGCATGCGCTCACTCCATCGTTAGGCCTGGCCTGCTCCGTCGTGACCTCTGTAAGCTCGTGGGCCCCTTCGATGGCCTGTGGATCGTACCTATCTCTGTGCTGGCTTTTCTCACGTGTATCTTCACCGTCTGGACTCTGTTTGGATTGTTCTTGAGCTCATTGGAGTCCGTTCATCATCCTGAACCTCGTTCTGAGTTTGTTGTGGGTCAAATTCAAAGTATATTTCAACAATCTCCATCTTGACTCGATATTCGATTTCTACTTAACTTTGAGAGCTTCTAAATCTCCTCGCCCCCATTGTCCTGGGACCAGAGTTTGCCATACCGGGCCGAACCGTCCGGTATGGGGCGTGCCGAACCATCCCGGCGAGGAACCGAGACGGTTCCGGCATGCAAAATGGTACACGCCGTTGTCGGAAAGAAAAGAGAGGAAGAGAGAGAAATAGAGAGAGAGGGAGGAAGGAAGAAAAGGAAGGAAGGAGATCCGTCGGAGGGGCCACCGGAGGCCCTCCAGCGGGCAGCCGTGGCCGTCGGAGGGCTTCCGACGGATTTCCCTCCCTCTCTTTCTTTCTCCTTCCTCTCTCTCTCTCAATTTCTCTCTCTTTCTCTCTTTTTCTTTCCCAATTTTCTTCGTCGGTTTGTCTCGGTTCAGAACGGAACGGAGGCGTGCCGTATCGTACCGCCGGCCGACCGATCCGGCCACCGGTACCGGTACAGAAAACCTTACCTGGGACAATCACCTGTTGATCATAGATGGACAAACATAGGAGTCGAGCCAGGCCACTCAATCCCATCTCCATCATATACTGTGCTCCTCCAGACTTTAGACCTGCTCGGAGTATCCTCCTGCGGTAATAGGAACCTTATCTTGTGTATCGCCTGTCATCCTCATGAGTCTCGCGTCTCATGCCCAATCCACCT
Organism: Elaeis oleifera; assembly: GCA_000441515.1. Taxonomy (NCBI): domain Eukaryota; kingdom Viridiplantae; phylum Streptophyta; class Magnoliopsida; order Arecales; family Arecaceae; genus Elaeis; species Elaeis oleifera. Next base: position 114,382 of record KE505927.1, on the reverse strand, counting down.
CCACCTTGAGCTCTACCTCACTCCGGACTCCTCCTAGCTCCTGAAGCTCCATCTCGCACTGAGCTACCCATCAAATAGTAATATCCTCCATCCTCTTCCCCTCCAATATCACCCTATCACCATGCAAAACTTTCAGGATTCCTCCATCAGTTCTCCACCTATAGCCGATCGAATCCAGTCTGCTCAGTGAGATAAGATTCTGTCTGAAATCGAATATATATCAGATCTCCCCCAATCTTCTCACTACACCATAATGTGTTCTCTAGCTGACTATCCCGATGCCTCTAATCGCACAGTTCGATCCATCTAGCAGATGAATAGTATCTTCATTGCTCTCCAAGGAGTCAAACAACTCCTCTCTACAGTATATATGATAGGTGCATGAAGAATCTAAAATGTACTGCTGAAAAGAAGTAGATATCTTGTTAGATATCATCAGGACATCATCTTCTGACTCGCTACTAGCTATCGCTGCAGCAGCCCTCATCCAATCTCTTTATTGTGGGCAATATCTGGCTAAATGCCCCAACTCATCACACCGGTAGCATCTGATTTTACTCAAGTCTCTCATCTTGGACTTGGATCGCCCTCGTCGCGATCTTTTATCGGTCCATCTGCCACCACCTGCTCTCCCAGAAATTGTCAAAGCTGAGCTGCCACTGCCTGAGATCGAAGTTGGATTCTTCTTCCTGAGAATCTCGTTCTAAAAATCATCGTGGTAATTTCGTCTATCTTGATAGTGTTCTTTTCCACTAAAAAGCAGTCACCAAAGACTCATACGAAAGGAGAAGCGACGCTAGCAAGACCAACGCCTTAATTTCTCCTCAACTTTCTCTCCAACGCTAAAGAGGTCAGTGAGAATCTTCTGGAAGTCACTGAGATGCTTTTTCATGCTCTGTTCCTCAGTCATCTGCAGTTGGTAGAACTGTCTTCAAAGGAAGAGAGTGTTGGTGAGGGACTTCATCATGTACAACTCCTCGAGCTTCGACCACAGTACCATCGAAGAAGTCTCACCAAATACATGAATCACCACCTCATCCGTTAGGTACAAATGGATCATACTTACCGCTTGCATCTGGAGCCACCTCCAATCCTGCACCTCCGTGGTAGTCAGCTTCTCCTCGCACAAAAGAGCATCGATCAACTCTTGGTGGATGAGCACGTCCTTCACTCTCACTTGTCACAAGAAAAAATTGCTCTTTCCATCAAACCTATTAATCTTCATCTTGATTGAGCATGTCTTCTCTATTTTCAATCTTGATCACTACCGTTGCAACCTGCATCTTGGTACCACCTAACTCTGATACCAATTATTGTGTAGGATCCGATACCACGTGTTGCAAAAGGAAGAAAGAAAAAATAAAATAAGAATCACGATCAAATATGTGAATCAGCCAAAAGGTTCGTCTCTACGGGACATGCAAGCTTCATTATGAAAAAGAGAAAGTTTTACAAGAAAGATCACACCTTAACCTCATACATCAATTTCTCTCTCTCAACAAAAAGTTCTCCCTCATAAAAGCTCTCTCTCTCTTTAAGAGATCCCCTGAACCTCTAGAACGACTCCTATCCACTGCCTGACAATCTGCCTGATGCCCTGCCTTCGCTCTTTGCCGGCATCTCTGCTGCGTCTGCTCGTCCATAGGTCTCTAGCGAATCACGCTGCCACTCCCAAGCTCTTTGTCACCACAGGGCTGTTTATAGCCCCAAAACCGCATCTAGCCCATGTCCTACATGTCTCAAGACTTCTCATCGTCTCCAAACAGACCTTCGAACCATCAAATCCAAATTGCAACACTTCTGCACCGTCCGATCACACTCATCAGTGTAGATCAACGCTCCAAACCTCATCGGTCCATGCAATAGTACTGTGAACTGTGAAAAATATCGAAAAGACTGCACCGATTTACCGTGGACTGTACGAACCCTTGAGAATCGGTCGCCCGATCTACAGTACCTCCCATGCACCGCCCGGTCTACCGTACCTCCCATGCACCACCCAATCCATGCTTGGGCCTTCAAAAAATCGTTGAGCCCATGTATCAACACGGCCTTTTGGACTTCCAAACGTGCCTCGGTCCACGCAACTTCAATCTTCACAGGCTCTATATACTCGACGTCGGAGGAAGATTTTCTCCTCTCGCTCGCTCTTCCTCCGAAACGATGCAGGTCTGCTGGAGGCGCGCCGGGCAGCGACTTCTTGATCACTCGCCCGCCCCTCTCTCTTCAAATCCATTTATCCCCTTTCTTCCGATGGTAATCTCCCTCCCCATTTCGCACCCGTTACCATCGATCCATCGTCTAGGGTTAGTCAGAGGTCAATGCTTTCCAGGGGCTTCTCTGTTTTGCTGTTCTGGTCCAGATTAATCGCTTGTTTTCTCAAATATTTGATGCATGTTTCTTTTGCGAATCTATAGGGTATGGGATCGATCACCTGCGGCATGTATCCACCATTTCCGTCAAGGGGACGGGGCATCTTGTCCGCAAGGGCACAGGCGGAAGGTCATCCGTGAGGTAAATTATGCCCTTTTATCTTCCAGTTCCTTGTTTTCTTTCTTGTCTTGGACCACCGCCGTCTTTAAATACTTGGTTTTAAGAAATCTTGAAGTGTTTAACTTGGATCAAACTGATTGGTTAAAAATGATGCCTATCGCTTTGCTGGCTTGTGTTGCTTCAAGATTGGATCTTGGTTATGTGAGGGGAGAAGCTCATTGCTGCCTGCTATGCAATCTTATATCTACTTGATTCTGAATGGGTGGATTATTCTTGTACGCCGAGCTGCATTTGCATTCGTGCCAGAAATTTCTTCTTTTGGGATGTAATGTATTTATTGATTCAAGTCATTGGATGGTTTGGTTCCCTAATTATGGAACTGGGTGCCCATTTTCGCAGTGGGATCGTCGCGACAGTCTTTGGTGCTACAGGGTTTCTTGGCCGTTATGTTGTCCAACAGCTTGGTAAGTTCTGGACGAGCTTAACTTTAACACTGTGGTCATATTCTGACTGATTTAACATGGCTCTGATCCCACCCCGCCTTTTTTCCCTAACCTTTCACGGCAATAGCTTTTGCCACAGGGCTTGCCTCTGATACGAGTCGTAAGAATATCCTATGTAGGATAAGACATGGTGATAATAGATCCGGTTAACATATTAAGTTGTGGATTGGTTATTTGGGACCTGCTCTTTCAGCACAAAATTTGCTTCTGTTCTTGTGAAATGTCAACTTTGACTGAAGAAGATGGGAAGTTTATGATTTTTTCCCTCAAGTTCTCAGAAATGGTAATGATAGAATATATCTTTTGCTAATGGGCAGCTAAAATGGGGTCTCAAGTCCTAGTTCCTTTTCGAGGGTCTGAGGATTCTCACCGGCACCTCAAGTTGATGGGTGATTTGGGTCAGGTACTGGAGTTAGTTTTAATCTTCTTAAGATCTATTGCTGCACACAGTGGTACCTATGGCTTATAATTCTGACTTCTTTGCATATGTTGTATTTCTTTTTGCTTAAACTCTTATTTCTGGATCTTGTTTGGTTTTCTTTTCTGCCCCTCAGATTGTTCCAATGAAGTATAATCCAAGAGATGAAAATTCAATTAAAGCTGTGATGGCTAAGGCAAATGTGGTTTTGAATCTTATCGGTATATGTAATATACTTTATATATGTCAAGATTATAAAATAGGTCATGAGATGTATATCTGATTGGTTCTTGTGATGGCAGGAAGGGAGTATGAGACAAGAAATTACAGCTTCGAAGAAGTTAATCATGCCATGGCTGAGCAGCTTGCAGTGGTATGTTTTTTCATAAAGTCTTTCTGATGCATATTAAAAGATATAAATTGCTAGAAGAGATGTTTAGGGTTCCTCCTTAGTGATTTAGAATTTCTGGCATGTTGCATTGCATCAAGTTGTTATTTGTTTGTATGTAATATTTTTGGTTATTGTTTTGTGTACAGATGCATGACACAATGGAGGCACATAGTGTTCAAAATTCTTATTTAGTATTATAAAAATTGCCTACCTAAATTGGGAAACAAATGCATAGAATTATATGCTAAATTATGATTAATCATACAATAACTGATCACCCCTATCTTCCCTGTTACCCTATCTCTATCATGTGTTTATCTTGCTTGTATTTCCTCTTTCATTTTCTTAATGGAAGTGATTTGGATTTTGCCCAATCTTCCCTTCAAAATAATAACCAATCCACCCAATCTCATCTACATAAGAACTTTTTTGGATATCCCCTTCATTACGCCCATTAAGTTGAATTTCTTCGTTAATAATTATCATAGCCCTTTTCAAAATTGAAAGCTTTCCTGGCAACCTCTTGTTAGGTTTTCTTAGGTTTTATGCTTTGTTTCCTACTTTATCTTTCTTTATCAGGTTTCACCTTTTGTCTCCAAGAGCCATTATTCTGCTATGCATGATTTTGTAGCATCGACCTCTCCATATGACTTCCTTAAGATTCTAAGGAGGGCAATCATTTTAAGAGCTACCCATTTACAAGGTTGACCTTTTGAAGAGGTTATTCTTGAAACTGGACATATTGACAAAACAATGAAGCAAACTCTATTGCCAGTTTTATAAGCCACAAATGTGACTTTTGGCTTTCCTTTTTTTTCCCTTTCTCATCATGGACTTGCCTGGGTTCAAAGTAAAGTGCAATTCAGCAGTTTATTCAAAGCATCATATATACTTTTGGCTAGCATATCTGTCAGCTCACTTTATATTGGTCTTGAATTTATGCTCCAGCCATCTCTGTGTAATTATGGATACCCTTATCATTAGGAATCTTCAGTTTGAATCTTGGCTTCTCTTTGAACAAGTAATGGAGAATGAAAGGAGATCATTTCCTTCTTGGTTTCCATTTGCAATATTAATTTTATAGATAGCTTTTATCTGCAACCAGAGCATGCTTGGTGATCTCCATTTTGGACATCGATTTTTCTTTCAATCGGAATTTGATGAGGAGGCCATTATCATTTGACTAGGGATGCAACTTGGCTGAGGCTGGTCTGATCTTAGGACTCAACCAAGCCCAACCCGGCCAACAAATTACCCAACCTGTTCAAATAATGTTTCTGACTGTCCAAAGCTAACCTAACCAGATTTTTCAAAATCATTCAAGCCATAATTCAGATTGGACTGAATGAGGTTTGACCGACCAACTAGGTTGGGTTGATTCGACTGTGGTTCAAGTCATGTTGGATTGGAAGCTCAATTGTAGAATCATGAGTTATATGTTTAACCTCTGAGTTCTTTGTACGGTTTAATTTGGGTCTCAAATTGGATTATGAGTCCTGTAGTGGAAATTCGAATTGGTTGGTTGCCCAAGTGTTCCATGCAGACCCAACAATATGAAATTGGATTGGAAATTCTATGTGTTTTACTTAAAATTTGCTATTCCTATGCTTCTTTAATTGCGGAGGTATTTGGGAGTGAAAATTTTGAGTCACCAGCCCAAGTTTGTGCTTCATGATCTGGGTAGTTCTGGTCGTAGACAATAATTCAAATCAGCTGGCTTTGTTATAGTTGCAGGACAAAGGAACTAGGCTTAAGTCTGTCATTTTATCATCCTAAGTCCTAAGCTTATAGTATCTGTGTACTATTATCAAGATCATCTTGTCCATTTTTATTGAGATCTCATATACGTGAAAAACCACTTATCAGGACATCAGCCTGTTTATCCTATGTCGATGAAGGGTAGATCCCATATTAATTGATTATGATGACTGCATTAAAAATAATATGGGACCATGCTTGAAATGAAAGCATCAAACATTTATGAAAGCATCAAACATTTCATTTGGCAACAGGATTTCATGTGGCTGAGAAGTGCATGAAACCGAAAGTTGCATATGGTGTATTTGTAAGCCTCTAGGCTATAGCCATGCCTGCAGCATGACTTCTTTCCCCATTCACTTTTAAGTTTCCCTTCCGTTTTTTGCCAGGAGTTTGATTTTAGGAATTCTTAGAAGGTTCTAGTTAGCATGAATATTTAAGTAGATAGTTAGCATGATTAAGTTGCTTATCTGCATAGCATGAAACATTTCATGCCAGTCCCTTACTGATGTCACATTTGTGCACTTGTGCCAGTGCATGCCAAACACTAGCACTGCAGGGAACTTTACGTTCACCATCCCAGCTTCAAGTTGGCACCGTGCCAGCACGCTATATTCTAATTCTTGCTAATAACAGTTAAATGTTTAGTCAATCAAAAGTTCCTAATCCTAATAACTATGATATACTAGTTCAGAAGTAACATGAGGATTCATATAAATCCTGAAAGTTTTACTTATAAGTGGCACACATGCGCATCTGATGGGACACCTGTTCATTCTTTCACTCTAAAGAATTCGTAAACCTGTTAAGAGTTATATGTGGGCATAACTAAGGGTTTGTATTGTTGTGCTCTGATACCACTTGTTGGGGGAGGAAGAAAGAAGAAAGAGAGAGAAAATACCACAAACAAATCAAAATAACATGGATTGGCCTCAAATCTATCTCCATGAGGCGTGTAAGCTTCACTATGAGAGAAAGAAAATCAAACAAATACAAGAGGAACTCATCCCTCCATTCTTATACAAAGATCTCTCAACAAGAAACTCCAAAATCCTCATAAAAG
>KE505927.1:96910-107736 GCA_000441515.1 Elaeis oleifera | reverse complement strand
CAAAATAACATGGATTGGCCTCAAATCTATCTCCATGAGGCGTGTAAGCTTCACTATGAGAGAAAGAAAATACAAACAAATACAAGAGGAACTCATCCCTCCATTCTTATACAAAGATCTCTCAACAAGAAACTCCAAAATCCTCATAAAAGCTCTCTAAAATCTCTCAAGAAGTCTCTCTGCACGATCAGGACATCACCAGCTATCCAACACAATAAACGGCTCGTTAATCAGAGTTATATAGCCTCCAAAAAATTTCAAAACAGTGTTTCACTAGGATACTTGGGCTCAAATCAAATCTTAGAACTCTTCTGGACCATCCAATCATGACTGACTCAAATCAAAGCCGTCCGATCGCGCAATCAGGCCCCCTTAACTCCTGATCAAAGTTAGATTTCACCTCAGCTGTCCGATCCTGACTGGGAGCATCCTGGACCGTCGGATCGTGCAAAAAAGGCAGCCATCGGATCACGTCATCCAGCCTCCCGTCTGATCGGCCCACGCTGCAGGCGTGGACCATGAAATTGTGCGCGGTCCACGGTGGACTCCAATTGGATAGTGGGCCTGCGCCCGCTCGTGGGCCATGCCTGTACATCTGGGCCGGCCCAGCACTGTGGCCCACGCATGTCGGGCGCTTGGCTGGGCCTGGCCCGTGCCATCAGTGGCCTGTGCCGGCCCGTGGGCTGTAGCAGCTCCTTTCGGGCTTCTTTCGCGCGTATCTTCGCTGTCTGGACTCCGTTTGGGTTGATTTTAAGCTCGTTGGATTCTATTTTTCATCCTGGACCTCGTTTTGGGCTTATTATGGACTGAATCTTGATACGTTTTCTCAACAATCTCTACCTCGACTCAATATTCGGCCTTCATCTGTCTTTAAGAGCCTGTGATCCGTTTCGTCTTCATGCCTTGGGGACGCCTACTGTCTTATGGATGAGCAAACGTGGGAGTCGAGCTAGGCCGCTCGATCCCACCTCCGTCATGGGCTATATCCACTTTAACCAAAGATCTGCTCGGAGAAGTCTCCTGCAGTAATAAGAACTTCACTCTGCGACGTCGCCTCTCGTTCTCTCGAGTTTCGCATCTCGTTTTTGATCCACCACCTAGAGCTCCATCTTGTATTGGGGTCGCCCTGGCTCTTGAAGCTCCACCTCATACTGGGCTCTCTGTCAGGTAGTAATGTCCTCTTGTCCTCTTTTTTTTCTCCAGAATAACTCTGTCGCTGTGCATAACCTTCAGGATTCTATCACCAGCTATCCAACTGTAGCCGTTTAAATCCAGTCTGCTCAATGAGATAAGATTTCGTCTGAATTTGGGTATGTATCGGATCTCGTCCAATCTTTTCACTGCACTATCATGTATCTTCCAACTGACCATCCCGATGCCTTTGATCGCATAGTTCGATCCATCCGACAGATGAATAGTGCCCTTACTACTTTTCAGAGAGTCAAACAGCTCCTCTCTGCAATATACATGATGGATGCATGCAGAATCTAAAATTCACTACTGAAAAGTAGATACCTCGTTAGATATCATTAGGACATCATCCTCTGACTCGCTACAGTCCATCGCCGCAGTAGCCGTCGTCCGATCTCTGAGTTGAGGGTAATTGCTGACACGATGTCTCAACTCATCACACCGGTAGCACCTGATCTTGCTGGAGTCCCTCATTTTAGACCTGGATCGTCCTCCTTGCTATTTTTGCTGCTCTGTCTGCTATCATCTGCTCAAAAATCGTCAAAGCTAAACTACCGCCATCTGAGCTCAAAGTTGAGTTCTCCCTCTTGAGAATCTCGTTCTAGAGAATTATCGCGGTGATCTCGTCCATCTTGATGGTGTTCTTTTCCACTAGAAGAGCAGTCACCAAAGACTCATACGAATGGAGAAGCGACGCTAGCAAGGCCAACGTTCTGATCTTCTCCTCAATCTTCTCACCTACACTGAGAAGATCGATGAGAATCTTTTGAAAGTGGCTGAGATGCTCCTGTACGCTCTGTCTCTCGTCCATCCGCAGTTGGTAGAACTGCTTCCAGAGGAATAGTGTTGGTAAGAAACTTCGTCATGTACAACTCGAGCTTCGACTACAGCACTGTCGAAGAAGTCTCGCCGAGCACATGAATCACCATCTCATCCGTCAGGTACAAACGGATGGTACTCACCGTCTGCATCTGTAGCCGCTCTTAGGTCTTCTTCTCCATGGTGGCCGGCTTCTCGTACAACAGAGCGTCGATTAACTCATGTTGGATGAGCTCGTCCTTCACCCTCGCTTGTCATAAGGAAAAATTGCTTTTTCTGTCGAACCGATTGATCTCCATCTTGATTATGCTTGTCTTTTTCATCTTCTATCTCGATCAACACCATCTCTGTCTGGATCATTTGGTACCACTTACCCACGGTAACCAGGCTCTGATACCACTTGTTATGCTTTGATACCATTTGTTGGGGGAGGAAAAGAGAAGAAAGAGAGACAAAAACACCACAAATAAATCAAGGTAATATGGATTGGCCTCAAGCCTACCTCCATGGGGCGTGCAAGCTTCATCATGAGAAAAAAAAATTAAACAAATATAAGAGGAACTCATCACTCAACTCTTATACAAAGATCTCTTAATAAAAAATTCCAAAATCCTCATAAAAATTTTCTGAAACCTCTCAAAAAATCTCTTTGCACGATCAGGACGTCACCAGCTACCCAACACAACAAACGATTCGTCAATCGGAGTTATATAGCTTTCAAAAATCTCAAAACAGTGTTTCATTAGGATATCGGGCTCAAATCAAATCTTAAAATCCTTCTGGACCATCCGATCGTGATCGGCTCAAACCAGAGCCGTCCGATCGCACAATCAGGCCCCCTTAACTCCTGGTCCAAGTCGGATTTCACCTCAACCATCCGATCCTAACCGGCAGCATCCTGGACTGTCAGATTGCGCAAAAAAAGGCAGCCGTCGGATCGCATCATCCAGCCTCCTGCCTAATTGGTCCACGCTACAGGCGTGGACCGCGAAACTATGCGCGGTCCACAATGGACCGCTACTCAATAGCGGGCCTGCTCCCACTCGCGGGCCGCGCTCACGCATCTAGGCCGGTCCAGCGCTGCGGCCCATACGTGCCACACACCTGGCTGGGCTTGGCCTGTGCCATCAGCGGCCTGCACCGGCCCGTGGGCCCGTGGGCCATACTAGCTCCTCTCGGGTTCCTTCGTGCGTATCTTCGCCGTTTTTGACTCCGTTTGGGCTGATCTTAGACTCGTTGAATTTCGTTGTTTGTCTTGGACCTCATTCTGAGCTTATTGTGGACCGAATCTCGATGCATTTTTCTCGACAATTGTATATCTGGCTCCCATGTTTATTTTTCTGGAGGCATTTTCTTTCCCTTCTGTTGGTTTGGTTCTTAGCTGGTTTTATTTTTATTTCTTGCCTGAAATCTTGTGTTGCATCATGTTCATTCTCTGGTAAGGCTTTTTGCTAAATTTACTCAATTTATTGCTTGGATAACAGAATAACATATTTGCAATGCAAAGCATAACTTTGACCTTACAGGAATATGATTCTTTTTTCCCTCCTCTAACACCAAGCAGATTGCTAAAGAACACGGAGGTATCATGAGATTCATACAAGTTTCTTGCTTAGGGGCATCTCCTTCTTCTCCTTCTAGAATGTTGAGGGCCAAAGCTGCTGCAGAGGAAGCTGTATTGAGAGAGTTTCCTGAGGTTAACATCTTTTTATATGTTCTTGTACAATTTTATTTATTAATTTGGATTTTGTGGTCATGACAATAATCATAAAGACATGAAGTTGTTCATGCTTCACGATCACTAAGTTTCATGAGAGAATTCTTTTTGCACAATATGGTGTTACCCTTATTTGGTTTCATACTGTCCACATTCAAAAGAATTACTTGCCTTTTTTATTTCTATTTTTATGGAGGGTGGGGGGCGGCTGTGAATGAATCAAAGAAGATTTGGAGAAGCAATTTAATGTAATGGATTCTATATTAGATGTTTCATGTTTATCGAATTGTAAATTTTCTTTTTATTTCCTCAAGTCAAACCTACATCTAGCCTTGAATTTGATGATCAGAACTTAATCAGACTGACATGCTGGACTATATCTTACATTACCTTGGAGAGTGGAAAAATTACTTCAGATCTCTAAGAATTTTCATTTTAGAACTTTCATGAATCATGATGCGAGTGTCATTCTAATTTTTAAAAATTTCATTAATCTGGTATATTACTTGGGTGTGGTGAAAAAAATTCAACATAACTAGATGGCTTTCAACGTAGGTATGACATAGATATTATATGACTATGGTCTTTGTCTGTACATTTTAGTGTAATAATATGGGGCATGATGATGTCAGCTTATTTTAAATTATGACATGGATATTATATGACTATGGTCTTTGTCTGTACATTCTTAGTGTAGGGCATTATGATGTCAGCTTATTTTAAATTATATATTGAAAAAATAGTATTTAAACCTTCATTTCTTTCATCACTATAGAGGCCATTTCTTGGTGCAATGGCAAAGAATTGGACTGACATGTGCACTGGCACAGGTCTGAGTCCTGATATAGCCACTTTGTGTCAAAAAAAAGGAAAAAAGAAAAAAGAAATAAAGTTCAGGTCTATTTTCAGTTTGCCCCTCCCAAGACCCTGGATTGCCAAACCATAACTGTGAAATAGCCTTTTTTTGTTCATTACTATCATCAAATGGGGAATTGTAAAATTGATGTTGAATTTGTATGAGAATGTGCCCTGGGTACTTCAGTGGCACAGAGACGGATAACATTTGTTCATCTTGTTGCATAAACATTCTATTAGACTACTAAATGGATGTGCTTTAACTTCAGGCCACAATCATGAAACCTGGAACCTTGATTGGTACTGAAGATCGGATATTGAACAGATGGGCACAATTTGCTAAAAAATGGAGCTTTCTTCCACTCATTGGTGACGGATCTACAAAGTATTTACGATTACTTATTTATGGTTAGAGGCTGTTTTGGATGTAGCTACCACCATGATTACATAAAGTAGTTTTTCTTCCTTCATTCTTTCTCTCCTGCACCAACACGAAGCTCTGGTATACCCACAAGTTACAAGTTACATCTAATCGAAATAAAAAATTTGCAGGATTCAACCAATTTATGTTGTAGATGCAGCTGCCGCCATCATAGCTTCCTTGAAGGATGATGGTTCCAGTATGGGGAAGGTCTATGAGCTTGGTGGACCAGACGTTTTACCGTACATCAACTGGTAATTGTTGTAAATAACTTTCTTTGTTTTCAAATTCACTGGCAAATGTTGTAGCCGTTGAATGGAACCCTAGGAATTCTGAAGCCCAAAATTGATGCAGTTTAAGACTTGTTGGTTATAGTTCTCTTCATGCTAAGCTCTCTAGCATGTTGCAGGCTGAACTCATGTATGATATGATTCGTGAATGGCCACGGTATGTGAAGGTTCCTTTCCTATTGCAAAGGTAAGAAGATGGTACAATCAGATGTATTCTTATGCCAAATCTATCACTACCTTCATAGAATTTTTTCAGGTTCATCATGAACTATTTATTCTGCGATTGTATTGTTAATTATACAAGAATTTTGTCAATCATTTAATTGCATTTTCATCTTTCACATGTGCTTTGATGGATAAATATTCCGCCCAAAGATCAGATCTGAGTTGATTTCAGTTGTTGAAAACAGCAATACACCATTGAAAGAAACGGGTCGGAGTAGTAGAGGACGTTTGAGGGAAAAGCCGGAGAAAGCTTAGGCCCCTAGAGAGAAGAAACTGCCAAATTATGGTCTAAATTAATCACTTTATGAAAACAATGTGATCTGCTCCTGAAAGGGGCTCTTTAAGGTATCTATAAGAAATTCTAACTGACAGAATTTGACTTTAAAAAAGGACTTATAATTGACCTAAAACTCCAATACCTGAAAGACTGCTCACTTTCCTAAATACCTGTAACTAGAGATTCTTCAATTAAATGAAGCAATCTTGTTCCTTCTAGGACTATCTAAGCTTCATGGGAAAACAGATTCGGGAGTGCAAATCTTCTTCTACACATTGCAATTTTTTTGCCGGAATGGATTGGAGTCTGGGTGGTGCTATGCCATAATGGGTTCCTTTTGTTAACTGGTATTTCTGTTTAAGGCTTTTAGCCATCAAGCATCTGCTTCTTCAACTGACTTTAGGTTCCAAGGAGGAAGGGATGCCTGTTTGGAGACTATGCTATTTTAATTTTCATGAGCATTAGCTTTCTTCCCTTTTATTGGTGCACCACTTTTTCTTTACTGGAATATTTCATTTTACACTATGCCTGTGTTTATTACCAGTTGATTACCATTAAGAATTGTGCAACTGCAGGCACTTGCATCTCCACGGGAATTCCTGTTGAAGAAGGTTCCATTTCCTCTGCCAAATCCAGATATATTCAATCTTGATCAGATCAATGCATTTACTGTAGATACAGTAGTGTCTGAGAATGGTTGGTATCATCACAAGAACATTTAATGGCACCATCACTCGTTTACCATGCTCACATGACCTTGTTTCCTGCAGCTCTAACATTGAGCGATCTTGGCATCGTGCCACACAAACTGAAAGGCTACCCTGTGGAGTACCTTATCTGTTATCGTAAGGGAGGACCTGCTTATGGCTCTACAGTCAGTGAGAGGATAACGAGATCTGATTTTTAGATTTTGGTCAGAGGGCTCTTCCAGATCTTTTAATTACAGTTGTGTTCTTAGCTCATTTTCTTGCCTTTGGCTGTTGCCAGAATGTTCTATTCGGTGAGAAATAAGTGGGGTTGTGTCCTTGATTGATAAACCAAGTGGTGAGAGTGGATGGATAAATTATCGTCGGGTTCTAATTTCCTTCTAAAATTGATTAAGAAATGCAACATGAAAACATTGCAAGAATTTACCTTTTTCTTTTTACAAAAAATGTTGCTTTCATAACTTGTAATGTTAGTGCTTAAGGCCCTTTTTGTGGCTTTTATTATACGTTTATTTTCCAGGTGATTTGAGATGCTTGGAAACAGGCAGTAGCACCCATTTCTGTGTTGGATTGTTTGTGAAGTTGTTTGTTGTCTAAAGCTAGGATTAAGCTGTCGTTTGTGCTTTCCTTGCGTATTGATGGAGACGAACGCCTTAAGACGATTCGGCACCATCCTTGAACCTTAAGCTGGTGATTCGGGTGAAGTTTCGAACAACTCGACAGTGCTAGTTGTATTTGTGGCACGATGAGGGCACTTTAGATGCTCAGATGATGCAATGCGGTTGGGCACTGTTCATAGGACGTTGCTGGATGTTGATCGGTCAGGAGTCTGTTGTGCTCGCTCGCATGAGCTACGCAGCCGAAAGATTGGGTCAAGGTAGAGCTGCAATTCTGGACTCTGCATGAATTGTGTTTCATGTTTTAGTTCTTACCGTGTATTTCTTAAATGTTTTCTAAAAATTACCCTCAGTGACTATCGTCGGTGGGCATGTACTGAAATATGTAGTTCTCTTAGAAGAGCATGTGTTGGCCACATCCATGTTGCATGTGTCTGTTGATGAAGTGTGCTTGTGACTGGAGCCGGCTCCAACGGCCCGATGGCCTTTGTGGCGATAATCGGATAATCATCTCTTGTGAGGGGATGTCATCACACTTGCACGCCTGTAAAGTTGCGCAGTGACATGGCATTTTGTGGTTGGTGAGGCATGAGACCCGTATGAGATGTTCTAGGGATGCATGACCGATCCCGTTTCAGCATTTTGGCTCGAAAGTGCACAGAAAAGTTGCTCCAGACAGGCTTTTTAGTCTAAGTTCAAGCTGCCGGACAAATTTTAGAAAGTGAATTTTTCTTCTAATTTCAGGTCGGACAAGTAGTGCCAGGCGGCCTTTTCCAGCTAAGTTCAAGCTCGACGTTGTCAACACTCTCCAGCCCAAATGCTCAGCTTGCAGCTCAATCAGTTGACCTCAATGCTTCACTTCGGATTCTGTCCGGATTTAGCTTGGATTTTGGCGGCAACAGTACTCTGGATCCTTTACAATCACCGCTTTGGGGTTACGTGCAAACAACTATTGCTTGGGGGATGGGGACGACAATTAAGAACAAGTCACAAACTTAAATTAGAAAATAAAGCTTATAGGTTAATTATTTTTAGCTCGATCTTCTAGGTTTGCGCCGGACAATGCGCTGCTGGGGACTGCGTTAACCTTCTCGGCGAAACGCGATTCCCGACAATCTCATAGCTATTATTATATCTCCTGTCGTTGGTGTCGGAGCATTGAAGCATCGTTGGGTGTAAAGGGCCGTTCATAGTTCTATCAGAACGGAAATTTGAAAAGAAAAAACAATCCAACATCGCGTGGACCCAACAACTTCCATGTCAGTGGAATTGTACAAATGACCGTAATCAGCCAACCGCCGGGACTTCCAATCGCAGCCATCTGATCAATGATATGAGGTCCAAAAACACACTCTCTCTATGGAATGCACACCACGTCTTGTAGCTCAAAAATAGATAAATAAATAGTTAGTTAAAGTCGCATTTTGCCGTGGTCAGCGCGTCAATCTCCTCCGGATCCCATGGGGCTAGGATCGATGGCCAGGATCTAATCCCTCGCCATCGCGAGACATCCCATCCGTTGGCCGTCGCTTTCTCTCAACCGTCCGAGCTGGGGTCCCGACGGCATGGCTGTGACACACGTCGGATTCTCCCTCCGCCGCGGGGCCCACCGCGCGGTCGGTGGGATCGCCAGACTATCCTGGCCGTCCGATCCAAAAAAAAGAAGCCGCGGCGGTGCTCCGAATAGGATAAAAAACAACCGTTAAACACTGCAACGGTGCCGATTTTGACAGTTGGATCACTTGTTCCTCAAATAAACGAAAGCGGCTTATAGCTGCTCCAACAATACCTTTACAAATGGGCCCGCTTTAGGAATAATTTACGAGAATACTTTATTTCAGTTTGAGCACTTCTTAACCGACGGTGGCAGGGTGGTGTCCAACGAGATCCGTCCATTTTTGATCGCACGGCTGTGATTGCGTGCCGTTCTTCATCTCGGTGCACTTCAGGGGACACGAAGTTCATGACCGTCGATTTGGTAGGGCTGTGTCCCCCTGGAGTTGCTTGGGAGTGCCATAGGAGTAGGCGACAAATTGTGACGTTGGCGTTGCTTTTGGGGATGGATTTCTGCCGGCGTTTATGGATTATATCTTTCGTGTCAAATATTGATTTTTTTTTCGTTACACCAACTGTTTGGTCATGTGACATCTAGAGACCTGTACAGGTGTATTGACGGAAGGGAGAGTACTTTAAATACATGTAAAATATAATTTAATGATTGACGTTGCAAAAAAAATTACTCATTAAGAAGATACAATGCGAATCCACTGTCGACTGGGACCGTTCATGCGGAGATGCATGGATGGAATAGCTTGGATTGGTTGATCGGAGCAGAGATGGTTGTTGACGAGCTGGGAAACCCCATTGTCCATCAAGGAGTGAATATTTGCAGATGCATTATTATTATTATTATTATTATTATTTGCATATATTGGTGTGCATCATGAGACTAGTTTTTCTTGATATAAGCTTTGAGGTGCTTGGACCAAGTTGTTGTAGATGGCCTTCGGAACGTCTCCAGGTTATCACTTGCAAATGGCATCATGAATTTAGACTAAGCTAATATGAAAAAATATTAGTTGTAACTGCGATACCATATCAAATCTATAACAAATTAATAAAAATCTTCATATTTCATCAATTTTCATATATTTCATCAGTTTTCATGAATAATACTTCACACTATTTTTTATATTTCATCCATTTTCAACTGTTTGATTGATTTATTACAATGATGATGTGGCATCACCATTGCAACAAAGATTTACCCGCTGACGTGTAACCAAAATATCAGCATTTATCATGCTACCGCCTCAATGTCTTGTGGTGTTGTTAAAGGTCAAAAGGCTTCAGCGGATGACAGGTATCTGCCAAATTGTAGGTATAAGGTTGAAAAATTGGTGTACTTAGCCTTGACAGGTTGCCATGCATTATCCTGCTTCATTTTTGGTGATGAATTAACAAACTCACACCTAGGAGAGAAGACAATATAGCCCATGAGCTTTTCAGGTGAAGTACAACCTCATTTTGGGGTCTAATTAAAGCCGAACAAATCATTAATTCTAGTTGTTTTTCAGTTCAAAGAGAGAATGCCCTCTAAGAAGTTTAAACTTTTATTGACCATGATTCCATGCTAGACAAGCTCGTGAACATGTTGCAAAGTTGGATGAGGAATGTCTCGTTTATACACATTTTATATTTTATCGATGACGTGTTAGATTTTATGACAAGGATAGAACAATCCTGAAGATATAGCTTACCTTCATCTACAGCAAATACAATATAGAAACTTCTTGGTTTCACTCTCATTCATGACTTGGTAGGCGAAACATCAAAATCCATGAAACTTGTAGCAGTCAAGGACTGATGGCTCGGATGGATGGAGATGGATCGATTCTCTGCACTTGCCTACGCAAGATATTATCCACTTCAGCCGGCCCATGGCATGGGATCTTATAATTTTGCCTTTAAAATGTACCATGCTAGAGGAAGAAAATGCCTCGATCCCATACAAGCTAGAATCCTGCTCGACTCACAACCGATGTGAGACTAAAGATGCCATCCTCTCACAATAGTAGCCCCTAGTTAAGAAGACTTTATGTGCATAGATAGGAGATGGGCCCCATGATGGGCGTCAATATTGCAGTCAAGGACTTATGGCTCAAATGGATGAGAAGAATCGATTCTCTACGCTTGCTCGCATTAAG